>BGPR01002288.1:78125-105411 GCA_013235015.1 Araneus ventricosus
CCCATCGAGTTGCACGACTCACTACTTTACACTCACATATTCCCTAATGACGCAACAAGATTTGCACTCTCCCCATCGAGTTGCACGACTCACTACTTCACACTCACATATTCCCTAATGACGCAACAAGATTTGCACTCTCCCATCGAGTTACATTTCTCACTACTTTACACTCATATGATCCCTAATGGCGCAACAAGATTTGCACACATATTACAACGGCGCAGCAAGTTAAAACTCAGCTCGTTCTTTGAGTTACCAGGTTTTGAAATATTCCGGTTGAGCAACAGCGCCATCTATAGTACAGCTCCACTTATGGCAACTCATTAAATCACAACAGTATATAAAGAGTACAGTAGAGAAATTTACACAATATATCAAATAATTATATGTACATAGATTAACTTTTGTGTTTTATACAGAATGTTTTCAGAAAGGTCGCTTACAAACCTGGAGGGTAGGTTAGGCGTCTAGAAGCAAGGTATTTTTCAATAGAACTTGAAACCGACAACATAAAAGGGGGTGTCGGTTGCTTTATTGCCAATGAATAAAGTAACAGAAATGGATACGAAAGTTAAAATGTAACTTAGATTCAATGGAATACACATTCACAATTGCTCAGTTTCATGAAAAACAACATTATAAGATGTTCGCAGCATGACAGATTGTGATAATGGAAAGTAGGACGTCGCCTCAACACAAATCTTTAAGCCGGCAATTCATCTGTAGTCCATTCTATTCCATTTGTCCCAACACTTGTTTTTTCCTACCCATTCAAATCGAAAAATCAAGCACGTCATTCATTTGAAGCTCCAACGTGTGATACCACCGCTCTTCGCTCCCACCTATTTCCCCTCACTCAACGGATTTCCGATTAGGTAGCCTCGTCGTCAGGTCCCATTCTAGTCAAATCGTTTGATCTGTCGCAACCCTCGCATCAGATTCCCACCTTAGAAACGGCACAAGAAGTGCAGGAATTTGATTTGGTTGTAAATGCAGCTTTTCCGAGCGGCTATGCTATTCTCCATGAGTTTTCTACCTTGATGATTGTGTTGTCCTTCCGTGTTCCAAAATTTCCATTTTGGAAGAGATATATGGTTTGCTTTAGACTACTTAAAATAAGTGTTAAAAGATTGCAGCCGTTTGAAGATTTACACGCTTTTAACGCTGTTATTCCTACAACTGGGTTGTTGTGCTATTGTAAATTTGTATTTCATTCAATCTGTGTTGTACATTTCACCCGGTGAATCCTTTTTCTTTTACTAAATTCACTGACAAAGAGCCTTCCGCCAAGAACAGATCCCCTTTGCGTTTTCAACCCCATGTTCTATTGTAAAAATGACATTTCTATATGCCCGACTACCCTTAATATTTATAAGCAATCTTTCTGAGCACCCTGTGGACAATTTTTTGAACCAGTTGAAGTAAGATAGTATTGAAAAATGTAAATCCGACTTCCGGCCTTTTAGGGGTCTATTCTGGTACCCCGGTTGGGGGGGGTTCCCCTCTAAACACCCCCACCCAAACCCACCCCAACCGGGGGTACCAGAATAGACCCCTTAGTCGAAACGCAATTCGGTCATGAGTCAACAAGACTCTGTCAATGAATGATTAAAGTAGAAATATCTATATCTATAATACAATTGTCCAGAGATGTCCGTAACGCTGGGCGGAGGTTAAAATAACAGTGCCCCTTTTTTGCGCTATTATTGAACGAGCAAATTGAAAGATTGCATAAGAATATTACCTCAGCCTCCAACAATGAAAGAGAAACATGCAATTAAATATTTGCTTAAACAATGAAAACGGAATGAACTGCGTTTCAGCAGTGAAAAACATTGTTGTAAATTATACCAAAACATTTTTTATATATAACGCTGGGCGGAGCTTAAAATAAACCCTTCCCTTTTTTCTGCGTCATTACTGAACGAGCAAATTGGATGATTGCATAAGAATATTACCTCAGCTTTCAACAGTTAAAGAGAAACACGCAGTTAAATATTTGTTTAAATAAAGAAAACGGATTGAATTGCGTTTCAACAATGAAAAGTATTGTTTTAAATTATGCCAATAAATGTGCATGAGATTTTGTATTACATCTTTCGTGGGTAAATCTGTTACAATCAGTTCTGAGATATGGTTTTATGGTTTGCAGGCTAAAATGCCGTCTTAGACGGGCACAAATTTTCTAGTATTTAAAATAATTGGAAAAATGTCTACTGTACATTCTCTATGGAAAAAACCTGACAGAGTCCCCCAGACTCAGTCACTGGTACGAATTTTATTTCATATGAAAGCTTATGACGTCAAGATATATCATCAATAGCCACCCACCACCCTCCATTTTCGAGATGTATCGGAAAATACGACTTTGGCATATTTCTTCAGTCGCTACAACTGCCAATTCGCCAATTTGTTTCGCCAAATCATTAGCATAGTTACAGGCTATTCATATTACGGATGAACATCTGAACGCCGAAAGCGGCTAGTTTAAAATAGAAAACAAGTAATATAAAAAAATAAGTCAATTTCTACTTAGATCAGCGATCTACAGTCTTCATCACTGACGGTATTTATTCCTAAATTTATATCCTGCTAAATATCTTATATACATAGGGAGAGTGTGAACTAATAGTAGGAAATGAAAAACTTCAAAAAGTCTTTTTTAACATATCCAATAGAGAGAATAAAGAAAGTTATCAACATTACCCTCTGACAAAAATACATGAAAAAATAACGCCTTCGTGAACATACCGGAAAACAAAGGATATTAGGTCTAGAAGCTGGCAAACCTAGCTCCATCTATTGAAAAAAATCGAACCAAACGACTGAAGGCGACATATGCTTTTTCCCATATAAAACTAAAATTAATTAATTAAATTTAATTAATGAATTAATATTTGAAAAACTGTATTAATATCAAGTGTCATCCACTACAAGTTTAAAAAATGTATTTGAACTTGAGTTGATGAATAAAAAGTATTTTATTAACGATTGAAAATTTGAACCAGAAAACAAAGGATACTAGGTCTACAAGCTGGCAAACCTAGCTCCATCTATTGAGAAAAATTCGAACCAAACGACTCAAGGCGGCATATGCTTTCTCCCATATAAAACTAAAATTAATTAATTAAATTTAATTAATGAATTAATATTTGAAAAACTGTATTAACATCAAGTGTCATCCACTACAAGTTTAAAAAATGTATTTGAACTTGAGTGGATCAATAAAAAGTATTTTATTAACGATTGAAAATTTGAATAAGATATATAAATATATATATATATAGATATTGATAACTAATAATAGGAATTAAAAAAACGATTTCAACTTAGTACGCTAATAAAATTGCGTTTTTAGAAATTAATTTTATTTAAAATTGCGTTCAGAAAATGGCAAAACTTGTCGAATTTCACCGGGTATAGGGGAGATAGGGGAGAGACATGAAATCGGAGTCTGATATCCCAAATGTTTAAATGTTGAGAATTTCTGGTTTATATGTATCCGACTCAACTCTACAGCGGAATAACCATCTGCCCTTACATTAATGATATCATCTGCCGATAAATGCGTGGTATAAAATTGAATCACTGCCTAACAGGTGGCTCGTTCCCACCCGTCTGATGTTCCATGTCATGGCAATCCAATGCATCTGAGTGAGTGACGGCCTAACTAAATGGCAACTAATCTTCGCCATTAAACGGTCGAATCCATTATCTGCAGGTTGATATCGGGGAATGGTAAATCAGTTATGGTTTGTTGGAGCACAGCTGTATTATTTGGCAATTTATTTCGAAAGCTGTTTTATGGGTGATTGAATTAATTTTTGAGCCTTCCCTATAGTCTGAAATGGAAGTTGGTCTCGAGACGTGCCTTAAGTATAGCCCCAATCACTTGAATAGCCTCACCAGTAATAAAGCATAAAATAAATTTAATTACGAGTATCTTTCCTAGAGATAAATTTTGGCAATAGTAATGATGCTTTTACAATCCATTTAATTCGAAAATACAATAAATCATCGTAGTCCGTTATGGATATTTCCCAGTTTCATGAAATGGATCAGCAAATAATTCTCACATGAATAGTATCACAAGTTTAACTTTAGTAAATCCAGAATTGTAAAGCAGAAAATTACAAATTTTCTATATAATTATTTGCGGTTAACGCTGAGTAAACTAAAAATATGGTTAACTCTTTTGTAAAATGGGCAGACGATTTCGCCTTAGCAGATAAGAAATTGCCGAAGTTAAAACTTTCAATTCTGAAAGATTTCCGAACTGGGAAATTCAAAAAAATATATTCATAGTCTAAAGTTATTAATGCAAGCAATCTGACAAATCAATGCCGACAAATGTGATCATTTTATCGTCAGTTAATTCGTCTAAGACAGCAGCTCTAATTTTTTTCAAGTCGGAAGGGTCCGGGAATCAGGCATTTTTGTTCTAAAACTCATGTTCTGGAAAGTAAAAAAGGAAATGAAACTTACTAATTATTGTACAGACACGGGCAATCACCTCATTGGTCTTTTGCATATGTTTTGATTCCATAAAATTCCAAATATATTTTTTTAGAAAAAGTATTGAAAAATCGACAGGAAATCATAAAAAAATATTAGACATATAATTAGAAGATCCTTAAAATATAGTAAAACATCACTTCGAATTATTTGCATTATCTCGAAAATAAAAAAGAAAGGGGACATAATTCATGAAAACGAAAACACTTCGATTTCAAAACCCAGCTGATTAGTGGTACATTCCTGTTGAAAACGGTTTGGAATATACAGGTTGCCCAGTAAAGTCACTTACATACACTCCCCTTAATTCCAGAAAGATTACAGCTATAGTCATAAAAGTGGTGTCTAGGAACAGTTACGTGGATATGTGCTACTCCGCGAGACCAGCAAACTATGATGGAATTAGCTTTCCTACCTCAAAAAAGCTCGAAATAGGAAAAAAATCAATTATAAAGTTGTAGAACATCACTCTGATTCCTAAGGCCATTGGAATAAAGGGACCTCAAAATACGGGAACGTCCGAACTCCTCTATCTTCTCTAAGGGAAATTCACTTTCCCCCTCAAAAACCACAATGACAGCTCTCATTGTCCGAATAGTAAGAAAATTCCCCTCTTCCCCAAACACATCTGCCGAGAGTTTGAAATCAATCACACTTAACGTAAGGGGGTGGAAATTTCAGAGTGACATTCGGACTTTTCTGACGGCTATCGTCTTTTGCCTGAAGGGCGGGTTGGAACGGTCTCGTATCCATAAGAATATAATACTTAAAACGCACATTTGATTGTTCGTGGTTTCTGAAACTGTGACGTCACAGAAAGTGGACGAAAGGGGAAAATGTTATATCTTGGGTGAAAATGACCCCATAGAATTTTTCTCACAACAGCAGGTACAACATATTGTTTAGCAACGGATTCGGAAACCCTCCTCTCTTTTGCGCATTCGCCGGGCGGAGTTATTTTCATCAAAATAGGGGGAAAGTGAAGAATGGAAGGGTGATGTTTACATTTTACTGAGAGTGATTTAACAAAGAACTCCGGAAATGCGCTCATGCGACTCATTGCCTGACACCACTTTCCAGTGTAAAATCGTCCAAAAGTAGTAGTATCGAAACACGTTGCTGAACAGTACCAGCAACACTGAAGGGTCTTCGACGACGTATTATGGATGCTTGTGCCAGCTTGGTTGGTATTTTTGGCGCAAGATCCATCACGCTGGCTATACTGCACCAGACTAAATTGTGTCAAGATAAACTCATTATATAACATATGCGCAAGAAACGATGAAAAGAATTTCAGTTAAACTGAAAAATATTTACATAATAGAATCCTATTGACTTCAAGAAAGCAAAAAGATTAACGCGAGGAGTCTTTCCAAGCAAAACAGATAAGGAAATTGAAAGAGTTTTAAAAAAGCGCAAACGCTGAGAATTAAAATAAGGGCATTCAGACAGCATATGAAAAACAGATATAAGACTGTTACACCGTGTTTATATTGGCGCGTGTTATCCGGAAAGTAAGTGACTTGAGTATTACTGACTTGTGCCAGAGTGACATCTAATATTCTAAAAAGTATGCGAAGTGAAATTTAAAAGTCTAAATGTGCGTTACAGCAGACGGGGAGCAGTCTGAACCCCGAAAATACAGGCATCTTTTGACTATTCGTAGTTTTCTTCTCTTTCTAACGCATTTCGTCATATAATAGTGTTCGAAATCTTAAACAAATAAATACAATTTTAAGCTTTCTGTTCTTGGTATCAACCCTTAGTGGTCGATGCCGCTACAGTGCTGGCATTCGTTGTTTTGTTGAAATTTTTTGTTCTGTTTTAGACCCACACCGACCAACAAAAATTAAGCATTAGAGTCAGTTGAAATTATATTCCCGGCGAACAAGATGGTCGCCGAAGGCGGCTAGTTTAATAATATGGTCTGTTTAAGAATGCCCGATATAGTTAACTGCAAAACCACGTGAAAATTACTGCAAAAACTACACTTACAAAAACCTACTAACAGACTTCCAGTAGCTAAGCGTTAGATCATTTATTTATAGGTTTGCAATCGATAGAATAACGAAATAAAACTCTAATTGGAAAAATTAAACGCTAAAAAAGTATAAAATGTCTTTTAATTTCTTTCCCCTTTCTTAATCAATTCTTTCATGCATAAAACCTAAAAATAAAATGTCAAGGAAAAATCGGAAATTTTTATAAGCTAAATACGATGACAAACTTTTTTACCCAGCAGCGTGGTTTTCCATTTTTTGATCGTTAAAAAAAGTTCGTTTATGTGAATTTTATCGCGAAGTAATCTAATTACGTTCGAAAACTTCCAGAACTTCTTTCTCCTCGCAACTAAATTTTTGATTCTTGTCTAAAATATTCTTGAAGATAGAGTTACAGTTACGAAAACTAAATATTTCAGAGAGTAATTTTAAGTTTTCTTTACAGTATAACAAAAGCATTAAACTTTAATGAAGTAAAATATTTTTAATGTTTCGTAAGTGGAATTCTTTTTTCATGAAGCCTTCAATCAAAGCAATCGAATTCTTTTGTTATTCTTTTAGAAAACAGATACGATTGAATTAAAATTAATATCATTATTTTAATTGGTATCTTGATTTATTATTAACTAGAAGGTATACCCTGCGATGCTAGAGATGAATAAATTTTCAAGTCTAATTTTTTAAAAATATATAGCATCCTTAACGTAAAAGATACTTTTATAAAAAATATCAGAAATTTTAAGTCCCCTGCGTATTTATTTTTAATTAAAATGAGAATATCGGTTGTATCAAACGATTTCTAAATCTCTTAATTTCTCGAAAGTTAACAGAGTATACCAAACGATTCTTAAAAATCTCCAAAACCAATTTTTTTTCTCAAAAGTTACTTATTATTTTATATGAACAAAATGTGACTGTACGCGGAGGTGAATAAAAATATTATTTAAAGTAAGTATAATATTTTCACGCGGTATGAATGCAACACTAATGATAAAGTCATCTTTTCTATAAATAGGATCAAAGGTTTTCATTAAGAAAAAATAAATATTTAATAAATGGCCACTCAAACCTTCCTTATTCTAGTTTTTATATTCAAATCTGTTTGGAGTTCTAGAGCCTACGAAGTATTTATGAATTTTCACTTTTATTTATGTATACATTTAAAATAATTGGCAAACCAGAGGACCAGATTCTCAGCCCCACCCACTGGACCCATTTTGATAATTTTCATGTCATATGGAAGCTTATGACACCTAGATATGTCATCAATGGTCTATGCCCCTCACCACCCTCCATTTTCGATAGATCGAAAACACGCTACTCCACTGTACATTCTCTGTGGTGAGAAACCTTGAGAAAGTCTCCCAGCCCAATCTCTAGATTGATTTCGACAATTTTTATTTCAAATGAATGCTCATGATCTGCAGATAGGTTGTTGAGATTCGCTTGCCGTCTCCAACCGCCACCATTTTCGAGAGATATCGCAAAATAAAACTTTGGCAGACTCCTTCAGCCTATTTAACCGCCAATTTATTTCGCCAAGTTTCAAACATAGCCCTATGCTATTAATAGCATAGGCGAACAGCTGGTCCCTGAAGACGGTTGGTATAGGTTTAATTCAAATAGAAGCAAGCAATAGAGGGTAATTTTAGTTTTATAGTACTATGAAGGAACTCGAGTATTTCTTTCGGAGAATTACCTTTCCTGTCCTTTCAAAGGGTCTTCCTTCCAATTTTCAAATGTCCTAAAGAAGCATTTCTTCTTTTTTGCAAAGTTGAAGCAAAATTTGACACAAATCTTATCACATTGTTGTAAGAATCCCTTTTAAGTTTCATCATCCAGTCTCTTACATTCCTGATTTATAGTGTTCTAATACTTCTCTACAAACAAACAGAGTTAGACTTACAGACACTGAAATATGATCTCCAAACTGTATTTTTCCAACTCGGAGAGGTATAAATCATCGAAGTTTATCATAATAGATAAGTAGATTATTTGACACATTATAATAGTTTCTATTTGTCTTACTCAAGTTAAAATACTATCCAACAACTAAAGGAAATAACTAAGCTAAAATCCTAAACTCGTTCCGTAAGCGAGTGCATTATACCTCTTTGTGAAAAATTAAAGGCACATAAACATTTAAGAAAAATTTAAATAAGTGCAATACATGCAGTTTTTATAAACACATTTCTATTAGTGTGAATTTTTTCACATATTAACTATCTCCTACTTTTATGTCTTTAACGTATAATTAAATTTTATAAATATTAAGGAATCTTGTAATAATTTTTTCTCAAATTCACTACTAGCCGGCGCCACACGCACGAAACCAAAATTAAATTAATTGAAACAATTCTTTCATTTCAGAAAACGTTAAAATAGAGTATCATCACTGAAGATATATGAATGCGCAAAATTTCAGGTCGCTAATCACAACAGAAAAATCAATTACAAAAGTCCAACTTTACATACAGGAAACAAGTCAAGTTAAAATAAAAGCCTATAAAAAATATTGACATCTTTCTGGCAAGTTATTCCCGAAGAAATTTATTACCTAATTTAGAATCCTAGCCACGCCTGATAAAACTTTTTATAGGTATAGTATCATCTAATGAATTCCACAAAACCGATATATCTCTGTATTCTGCTTCCATATAAAGGTGAAAATGTTGTTTTGAAACTTTGGGAACTGTGTTTCTTCTCAGAAGAATTCATTCCAGATACTGCGTGGAGGTTTTTGTCCTTTTGTTTTCTTTCAATAGATTTGGACCGAAAATTGAGGTATTGAATTCGGTGAATTGAATTTCCTTTGCCGAAACATAGATAAGAGGTTTCATTTTCGAGCTTCTTTCAATACGAGTAAGTGAAAAAGTCTATGGTTTCGGAAAAAAGTTGCTTCGGAAATGTTCTTTGTGGCGCATGGAATGCCACGAGCGTTCTATTTCTTAGAAATGCAGCGCTATATATTAGCATTCGATCGAACATATTTTGAAACCAAATTATACGGCTTCTTATTCGGAAATGTTATTCATGGGACAGAGTGTTTCTATGGGCGAGTTTCCTGTTTTGTTTATTTGCGGTAAAGTAGGTTGACCGCCGGGCCCATGAAGTTCAGGTGATAATGTTAAGTGGATGGGATTCTTCAAAATTTCAGCACTCTGTTTGAAAATATTAATTAATGTTTGAAGAGGCGTTTTTTAATGTTATGCCTTAAGAATACTTTGAAAATATTAAATTTCATGTTACTATTACTGTTGAGTTCAATGTTTACTTAAAATAAGAGCCTCATTTTTTGAAAAGGTTGACATAATTATTCTTTATCGCTCTTTTTGGCGACTTCCAAGTTTTGTTTGGCGGTTAAATTTTTAACTATACGATTTAGAAAAGCACTGACGGTTAAGTTTTTAACCAAACGATTTAGCTAATTCCAATAGTTCAATTCAGAATTTAAGTGCTTTAAAAGCTTTTTAAAACGATTTAAAAAGAAAGGATTACACAAACTCAAAAAACACGTAATTCAACGCTTTGTGTACTAAACAGTTATAATTGATAAAATTTAACAAAAATTAAATTAAATATTAATAGAAATTAAACTAAAATTAATTGAAACTCTTTTGCATTATACAGAAAGGCGCATATGCAACTACTTCTAATAAAATACAAAAAACAAATAGTAGAAAATCAAAAATTAAGTTAAAAAGAAATATATATAAAAATAGAAAAAGTAAACAATAATAATAATGATAACAATACACCTTTATGCGCGCTCAACGCAGGAGCATTAAGTGATTTCATCATCAAAATTTTCCTAAAATTAATCAACAAAAACTATAGTAGTCAACAACAGAAATTCTCAAATAATTAAAACACATAAAGAAAAATTAGAAAGTAAGAAATATAATCAAAATGGAAGAAAAATGGAGAAGAACCAGAATGGCGATACTTCTTCGGAGACCACATGCCATTGTATGTCTAAACTGGACAAATTTTCTGTATAAAGGAATGACCATAGTCAAAATTTATTTCTTTATGTGACCTGAATCTGTCCAACAACTGAACTTTGTGTACTAAAGAAAGAACTGATTCGAACTTGGCGCTTGATACAGTTACCAAATAAATTTGGTGATTGCTTAAATCGGAGGGTTACCGGAAAACGGTCTGTGAATACAAAATAAATTAACCAGAAAACTCGTCCATTGTCCGGTTACAATGGGAAAGTATTGTAATCATCAAAAAATCAGACCGAGCAGCTTTTGCCGAATTCCACATTTCAGACCAGATTGATTCTGTAGAATCCGTCATGAAATAATGTCTGTCCATATATATGCGAGCGCAATAACTTTAACCAGTAGAAAGGTTCTCCCCTCTACTTTCTCGTATGGACGAGTTTTCTGTTTTGCTGATTTGGGGTGATCTAGAACTTCTTCTACACCGACCGACTTCCGGCGCTCGTCAATGGTCAAACTTCTTATGATTAATTCTCATATGACTTCTTCAAGATGTTATTTAATATTTAATAAATGTTATGGCTTAAAAATAATGTTATGGTTAATATATAAAATGTTAAAATATGTTAAAAATGAATGTTAAAATATGTTAAAAATGAATGTTAAAATATGTTAAAAATGATTGTTAAAATATGTTAAAAATGAATGTTAAAATATATTAAAAAATAATGTTATGGTTAAAAACTGTTTGTTAAAGTTATGGCGTAAGGAAACTTTGAAAGTATTCAATTTGATGTTCCTATTGCTGTAGCTCTCAATATTCATATCCGAACACGTTCGGAGCACTTTTTTTAAAAAATTGTGAAATAGAAACACCAAATTGTGTTTTTCAGATTCGAATTTAATAAAGATTAATATTAGAGTATGATTTTTGAGTATAAATTATTATAAATTTACAAAAATCTTGAATTTCTGCTGCTTTTTGAGAAAATTCCCAAAAACTTCAAACATGCTAGAGGTCAAACTTCCATAATAATTCAAACAAAACTAATGATAAAATAAACTATATACTATGGACTAGTGCTTGTGCTAGAATCTTAACATTGTTTAGATAAATAAAAATGTTAGAGCTAATCGAACAATCATTATAAGATTTTCAGCAAATTTTTCATGTCATTTTTCAAATAAAAGATCATAATTAAAAAAATATTGTTACAACATACATTATTCTAGTACATTCGCTAGAGACATAATTGAAGAAAGTGTTCGCAAAATTTCAGAACAATTGAATGATAATATCTTGATTTATCATGTTTGAAGTGTGAAAATTATGCATAAAATCTAGTTTTGAGAAAAATCAAACTTTAGTTTTGCCACACGCTTAAATTAAGTATCGAAACTTTCAAAAAAATCCTAAAAATATATTAACATCATATTAACTTGAAAAAATGCAGTTTAAAAGAATTTTTGACAGGTTTCTGTCCCTTTTAATGACAACTTCCGGTTATTTAAACCGGAAGTTGTCATTAAATTCCGGTTTTCGGTTTGTTATAAAATAATTAATATCTCATCTTCTAATTAACGTACCGACAAAAGTAAATATGATTTATATAGGTAAATGAATGAACTATCCAAAACATCAAAAATTAAAAAATGGGAATTTTGGCCGAAAATCGACTTTTCAACGTGTTCGGATACCTTAACATAAGATTCTTATTTTGTAGAAAGGCTGCTGTAATTGTTCGTTATCGCTCTTATTAACGGCTTCTAAGGTTTTTTTGGTGATTAAATATTTAACCAACGATTTGGATAATTACAGTCGTTTAGAAGTTTTAAATAAAAAAAAATAATAAACGAACTCCAAAAACACAGAATTAAGACTCTTCGTGTACTAAAAAACGATCTGGTTCGGACTTGGCGCTTGACACAGTATCCAACTGAATTTGGCGGTTGCTTAAAGCGGAGGGTTACTGGAATCTGTGAGTCCAAAAAATAAGCAAAACAGAAAACTCGTCCATTTACGGATATAAAAGAAGAATATATATATTTCAAAAATCAGGAGTCCGGAAAAAGACTTAAAACAGTGAGGGGTTGTAAACAGTTCTATGGGAAAATTAAGCCACAATGAACATAAGAAAGAAAATGCCTAAACATTCGTTAAAATAAATCTATAATTTAAGAGCAGACAAACTATTTACCATCTTAAAGAGAAACAATTATCTTTTCACAGATACCAATTTAATTATAGTACATGTTTTTCATTAATTTTTATAATATTTTCAAATTAATTTAAAACAAGTTGTGGCAATGCTTTCTATTATTGCAATTAAATCCAAATCCATTTTATTGTTTCTTCAAATCCTTCATTTATATGTTTTTGCCACTGTTAAAGCTATGATAAAAAAAAATTCTTCCTTTGAACAGCAGAACAGGCAGAATTTTTACTTCCTCTTTTGTTTGGTGGCATACACACATTTTAACATGTTTGCACAGCAATCCAATAGACTTGATTTAATTACTCTCTCTACGCTATATTTCGTTTAATTTTCACAATTTTTTGAATAATCTTAATGACTGTGTAAAGTGTTTCAAGGTTGCGGTGCCCGTTTCCTATCGATTGCAGAGGATCGAACAAGAACCAGCGGGTGTGGTCTTCCCTAAAATTTCTCGTATACTTCCCAAAAAAGTGTCATTTCCCCTTCTCCCGTGAGAATAAAAAATTCGAACCTACTGAAACCCAGAATGCAATGACTATCCACAAGTTTCCTTCAGCGCGCGCCATGGCGTTGGCCAAGGTCACAAGTATCGCAAAGCACTCGTCAAGAGACAAAATGGCCGCGCATCATAGCGAAAAAATCGAATATGCAATTTTAAGGCATTTTTTAACTGATTGAAACAAAAATTGTATACATATCTACAATTAAGGATAGAAGGCCACATGACAAATTTCATGTACTTAAGTCATTGTGTTAAGGAGTTATTATATTCACAAGTATGCGATTATACAGACCGACAGGCAGTCTACCCTTAGACAGATTTGGCCCAAACTTTGAAACGGCCCTACATTTCTGATGATAAAACTGTGTACCAAATTTTATCCATCTAGCTATTCAAGATTTTGAGTTATAGTGTTCACATTAACACGGATATACAGACAGACTACCCGTGGAGGGATTTAATCCAAAATTTGATAGAAACCTAAAAATTATTTTTAAAGATCGCAAGCCAAATTTCATGTCTCTAGATCTAATAGTTCTTTAGTTATCGTGTTCACAGACAGACGGACATAATTCCAAAATTGTGTTTTTCGGACTCGGGGAGGTCTGAAACGTGGAGATTCATCAAAATCTCGAGTTCGAATTTTTTGACGATTCGAGAAAGCAAAAAGAAGGAACACTATTTGGTGATTTCCCGGTCAGGCAAAGAAACACCAGGAAGAAGAGAATGGTACTTTAGGTCCTAGAAATAATGATGAGAAGAAACTTTTTTCTATTGCAGTAGGAATGATAGAGAATTGGTAGAAATGGAATCTTAAGGAGTTTTTAGACTCTTGTCACGTGGTTCAAAGTACGAAGACAACCAGCAGGAGTGGTCTCACTAAACGTTCTCTTATACTTCCCCAAAAAGGTGTTGTTTCCCCTCCCCCCGCGTGGATAAAAAAAATTCGAACCTACTGTAGCCCAAAATCCGATGACTATCAGAAGGTTTTTCATTACATATTATAGTGATTGTAAAATATTTAGGTGAAGAATTCACCTAAATTCAAAGAGCACTGCTAGTTCCACTCTTGCCGGCTCAAGAACAAAGTGACGTAATCCTTCCGAGTGCATAGAGATTCCTACCAGTACGCATGAGCATGGAGAATAGGATTAAAAAAATTGAATATGCAAATTGAACGCCTTTTTTTAACCTATTAGAACGAAATTTGGGCACAGATCTATAATTAACGTTAGAAACCGTCGTACCAATTTTTATTTATCTAAGCCAAAGTGTTTAGGGGATATATTTTTTACAAGTATGTGATTATACAGTCCGACAGACAGTCAACCCTTCGACGGATTTCGTCCAAAATTTGTTACGGACCTACATTCATGATGATAAAACTGTGTACCAAATTTTATCCATCTAGCTATTCAAGGTTTTGAGTTATAGTGTTCACATAAACACGGGCATAAAGACAGATTTCCCGTTGACGGATTTTGTCCAAAAGTTGAAAGAAACCTACAAATTATGTAAAAAGTTAGCATACCAATTTTCATCTCTGTATCTCTAATAGTTTTCGAGTTATCGTGTTCACAGACAGACATAATTCCAAAATTGTGTTTTTCGGACTCAGGGAGGTCTGAAACGTGGAGATTCGTCAACATCTCGACTTCGAATTTTTTGACGATTACAATACTTTCTCTTTGTATACTTCGTACACGAGAAAGTAAAAAGAAGAGAGCGGCTTAGTTGATGTCCGAGGGGTCAGACTTCACCGTGCAGGTCGAACGAAACTCAACGAAAGAAATTTGAGCGAAAAATTGTTTTGTTAAGTTTAAAATTGTATTAGTTTTTTTAAATTTTGTCTCCCAGACTTTTAATTAAAGAATTAGTTTGTATTTTCAGCATGTTGATAAAACTGCGTTTTTGAAAAGCAGTTATCTTTACTTTTAATTTAAACTTTTTTGCTTCCTTTATTTTGCATTTACAATCATTTACCAAATATACAAAAACCGATTATACCATATTAAACTATTTAATGAAGTTAATGTTATATTTATGCAATGAAAAAAACACATGGGGAATTTTCTTCTATTTCATTCTTTATGCATAAAAAATATATATGCAGAATATTAAGGAAAAGAAAACTCATTTTTGCGAGTAAGAAGTAAGGGAAAGTTTTCTAAACTCATTAGATTAAAATTACTTTACTTTGAAATGAACTTCTGCAAAGTTTCTTAATGATCCAAAAACGCTAATTTACTCTGCCCTGCTAGAAGGAATTTATTATTAAATTTACCTTAGAATGTTGAGAAATCTAGAATATTTTATATATTTCAAGTATAAAAAATAATTAAGGAAGTAAAATGGGAAAAGTTGGGAAACGGTTACCATTTCCACGTTGAGTTCAACAATAGCAAGTAATATATAAAAAAAAAATTAAAGTCAATTCCTACTTAGGTCAACAAAGAAAAATCTTATTTTAGAATTTTTTTTCTACCATATAAAACTAAAATTAATTAATTCAATTTAATTAATGAATTAATATTTGAAAAAACTGTATTAACTTCAAGTGTCATCCACTACGATTTTAAAAAAATGTATTTGAACTTGAGTGGATGAATAAAAAGTATTTTATTAACGATTGAAAATTTGAACAAGATATATATATATAAATATATACAGGGAGAGAGTGAACTAATACTAGGAATTGAACAAATTTACAATAAGAAGATCTTAAATATTTTGTTCTTCAGAAGTGAAAGAGTATTGAAATGTAGATAGATAATTCATTCAACAGGCGCTGTCAATGAATCCTTGATGCAAATCACAAGTATTAAAATCCTTTTTACTTTCCCGTATACGAAGTATACAAAGACAAAGTGTTGTAATCGTCAAAAAATTCGAGCTCGAGATTTTGACGAATCTCCACGTTTTAGACCTCCCCGAGTCCGAAAAACACAATTTTGGAATTTTGTCTGTCTGTGTGTCTGTATGTCTGTTAACACGATTACTCGAAAACTATTAGAGTTACGGGGATAAAATTTGATGTGTGGCCTTTAAACAAAAGTTGTAGGTTTCTATCAAATTTTGGACAAAATCCGTCCACGGGAAGTCTGTCTGTCTGTATGTCCGTTTTAATATGAACACTGTATCTCAAACACTTGAATAGATAAATAGGAACACTTGAATAGAATGGATAAAATTTGGTACACAGTTTTATCGTCATGAATGTAGGTACGCATAAAATTTTGGGCCAAATCCGTCGAAGGGTTGACTGTCTGTGGGTCTGTATAATCGCGTAATTGTAGAAATTATATCTTATAAGCCTTATGGCTTAGATAAATAAAACTTGGCATCACAGATGCTAAGATTAATTATAGATCTGTGCCCAATTTTCATCGCAATCGGTTAGAAAATAGGTGTTCAAATTGCATATTCATTTTTTTTACTTTTTAAACGAATCCGTTATCTCCACGCGCATGCGTACTGGAGGCAATCTCTGCACGCGGAAGCGAGCAATCTCTGCGCTATTCAGGGATAGCGAGCGAGGTCCTTTCCTCCTGTTTTATTTTCGCTCTCGCATTAGCGGAGTTTTCTAGAGTGTGATAGGAAATAAATATTGCTAAGTTTTAATGCACACGCATCTCTTTGAATATGATTTTTTACTAAATATTTTACTATCACTATAATCTACAATGAAACACATTCTGATAGTCATTGTATTCAGTGTTACAGTAGGTGCGAATTTTTTATCCACGCCGGAAGAGGAGAAATGACAAATTTTTGAGAAGTATGCGAGAAAGTTTAGGGGAGGCCACTTCCGCTGGTTTTATAAAGCGAAGTTAAGTATTGATGAAAATATTTAAAGGAATTCTACGAAATAAAATTTCCAGCGTCATTTACTTGACTATTCGATATAATGCAAGTTGCAGGCTGATGTTAGCCGTTATTGGTTTGTAATTTACATTCCGTGATAACAGTTCGGAGAAATAAAATGGAGTATACCAAGAAGTCCAATTAATCCTCAATGCACGAATGTCGAGATTTGCTCTTTTCAGAAATTTCTTTTTTTGCGCATATCGAGATTTCCACGGGCTAATGAGTTGAGCTAGTAAAATTAAAGAGTATACAAGAATTTCAGAATGAGAACGTAATATAAGGTTAACCTCTTCTTGGTCGGCGTCGCATGTCATTCGTTCGGCTCTTTTGTGCCCGTACGCTATTTAAATCCGTAATTAAGTCAACGTAACGATTAATTTTAAATAACTGTTTTTTGCGCATATCGAGATTTCCACGGGCTAATGAGTTGAGCTAGTACTATTAAAGAGTATACAAGAATTTCAGAATGAGAACGTAATATAAGGTTAACCTCTTCTTGGTCGGCGTCGCATGTCATTCGTTCGGCTCTTTTGTGCCCGTACGCTATTTAAATCCGTAATTAAGTCAACGTAACAATTCATTTTAAATACAAAAGTCACCTGGTCACGCTTAAATGTCTCAAGTATCCTTCACCATCTTAAATAGATTGAAATAATAAAAAATATATCAAATGTGTGTTGCTGTCTAATTAGGAGGTAAAATAAAAACGTAAGGCAAGGAGTTCAATAATTTGGATATCAATAAAGGTGATGCAGTTAAAGTGAGTGCAGGTGATCTATTAAAAAAATTGCGCATTGGGAAGTCCTGATTTTGATTCAATTACCATTGTGTAATCTGTATTTATTAGCTTTTTAGCTATACTCAATAAAGATTATATAAATAAAAAAGGCACTAAAATTTATAAAAAATTATAAAGTATGCAATACGATGCATGTAAGTATATTGTTGCAAAAATGTAATGTCGAATTTCTGCCTGATGTTAGGGAAGAGAGTTTTACAAGGGTAAGTATGGGATGGCCAGGCCTGGACCGCTGACCTAGGCGACAAATTTGGCGACTTTGGAGACAAATCGATGATTCCAGAAAATGCCACCCTTTTCTCGATATCTCTATTAGGAAAGGAAATACGCTCGAATGTACGAGAAAACTTCATGTGACGTCACGACCCGTCGGGGAGAGTATTTAATGGCCGAGTTGGATCAGAGAGGGGTGTTGATCCACTGGAACGACTTTGGAGTTTCGTCTGCAGTGCGAGCTAGGAAGCTGGTGAGCTGAGCGCTATTAAAAGTGCTGTTATTGTCGTTATTAGTGATTTGCTGACTGTTTGTGTTTGAAAAAACACAATCAAAGTGGAAGAAATGGATGAAAACTCGAATGGCGAACTTCTTCAGAGTAGCCACTCGCCATTGGAGTTCTAATATGGACAAACTTTCTGTCGAAGGAATGACCAATAGTCAAAATTTATTCCTTCTGAGGCCTGAATCAGTCCATTAACTGCAATATAGGAAAAAGAAAAACTAAACAAAATCCCTAAAAAGAAAAACAATAGAGAGACAAAAGAAACGTAAATAATTACCCTCTGCCTAAATTCGAAGCAGGAATGAAAGACGCTATAAAAAATCTAGAGGTAAGCTCCTAGTTCCATCTATAAAGAAAAATTCGAACTAATTTCCAGACGAACAAAAACTCTTCAAACTTTTTTTAATAAAGTTATTGACTTTTAGGAAATTATTAGGGTAGCCTTTATCTTTTAAAATTATTTTTTTAAATTATCTAACGCCTTAACAAAAGAGTGGTTATTACAAATATTTTTAATCCTATTAATTTGAGAAAAAATGGAATTTCTTAAAATTTTAAATTGAAGACTTGTTTGAAAATCACAAAGTGAAATAGCCTTGAAATTAAATTCTTTTCTTTTATCGTAAATGCCAATAGAGACACCTGAATTCAAAATTTCAATTTCCAGATCCAAAAAGTTGCCTTTGTTCAATTCCTCATTAGTTTGGTTTAATTTAAGCTCTTCTGGATAGCAATTATAAATGGAGTTAACATTATTATAATTAAACGCTAAAAGGTCATCAATGTAACGATAACCAAAAATAATTTCATTTTTAATTAGTTCTCTCTCAAATGAGTGACGAAATATATTAACCAATGCTCGAGAAAAACAACAACCCATAGGAATTCCTAAAAACTGCTTATAATAGTTAATTCCATTAAAAAGATAATTTTCACAAATATTATTATCTGCAAATTTCAAACCATTTATTTTTATCAATTAATTCAGTATTGATGTATAAATCATATACATTTGAGCACGCTTAAATTAATTTATTGTGTGGGAGGCTAGTAAAAAGATTTTTAAAATCAAATGCCTTAATGTTATATATTTTATTTTCATTGAGAAAATTCAAAATTTTAGCGTAACTATCAATAATGAAGTTCTCTTCTTCTTCTTTGATTTTATTAAGAATAATTTTTAGAAATTTAAAGAAAAATTTACCAAAATGATAAATGTAACTACCAGTACTACAAGTAACAAATCTGAATTTTAATGGATTTTTTTGAAATTTAATAGTAGGGAAAAGGTAAGGATAATTTAAATTATTGGTTTTAATTTTAGTTTTCTTAGCAAGTGCTATCATTCTCTTATCCAGTTCTTTTTCGCCAAATTTAATTACTTGATATGTTTCATTTGAATTATATTAATTAATAATAATTTCCTTGAAGTGTAATTTACACATTATGCAAAAATTATTTCCTGCTTTGTTAACTGTGGTAATAATAAATTTACTTTTTAAATTATCAATTTCTTTTCCAAGATGCTCGTTGAAGAAAACACCTCTATTAATAATTTTACTTTTATTTTTATATATTCTATTTTTGGACTCCAGTAAAAATGCGCTGTTTCCATTCTCCAAATCCTTCAACAGGCCAATGATATTTCCTGGCAATATTTGAAATGAAAATATCCAAGTCTCGATTAATGGAATGAACCACCCTTATTTGACTAACTTTATTTCTTAACCTAAATTTAGTTCCCTTTATCCTAATATCTCTAAGAGATTTAGATTTAACAATATTCAAATTACACATGATAATATGTCCCCTATCTTTATCAATAAAATCTTTAAAATCTTCTTCATTATAAAAGCATTGTGTACCGTTTATCTCATTCAAATTTTTACAATTTTTCAAATTTTTTGTTTTCTATTAATTACCTTACTCAGGTGTGACTAAAGTAGCTCTACGCGAGTACAGTAGCGTGGCTGAAATAACACTTTGTGAATCTGATATTCCGCCAGACAGTTAGGTATGAGAAAGCACAGGAAGCTAGGTTGGTCACTGCGCGCGTTCGCATCGTTCGCTGTGACGACAAAATTTTTCTTGATTTGCACCAACTTTTCAACTCGACTGTGACTAAACCGTAATTCCAAATTCTAAAATTCTCTTAGCAATCTTCAATGTCCACTTTTCTCTGCTAAATGAAACTACAACCAACTCTCTATGTTATTTGGTTGAGGAGCTAAAAGCATTTAACTTTACCTCGAAACGCGTCATAATTTTTTCCTTTCCCGACACCCCATTAGACCACTATGGAGGGACGTAAGTTTACGTCAAAAATGGCCTTATAAAAGGTAAATGTGAATGTTTTCATCTCATCATAATAGCAGTCAAAACCAGACGTAAAATTTAGACTGTGACTAAACCGTAATTCCTAATTCTGAAATTCTTTTGCAATCTTCAATTTCCATCTTTCTCTGTTAACTTAAACTAAAACCAACTCTTTATGTTATTTGGTTGCAGATCTATAAGCGTCTAACTTTACCACGAAAAGCGTCATAATTTTTTCCTTTCCCGACACCCCATTAGACCACCATGGAGGGACGTAAGTTTACGTCAAAAATGGCCTTATAATAGGTTAATGTGAATGTTTTCATCTCATTTTAATAGCAGTCAAAACCAGACGTAAAATTTAGTGAATCATGCCTAAGCCAGTGTCTTCATTCATCGATGCAAGCTGTGGAAAAATCTCGAAACAGCAGGAATGAAATAAAAGGAATATCTAAGAAATAAACAGCCATTGTCGCAACACGGAAGAAAAAAAGGACAGAAAGAAACCAAGAAATGGGAAGTGACGAAATATAAAATAATCTCTCGGAGAATGGAACGACATCGCAGGTCGCCGGAATGACATCGTAATGTCATCAAAATCTTACTTCCCGCCGGAAAAAAAGAAACCAAATAGAGTGGTAGGAAAAAAATTACATTTCATCGCAACCCTCGAAAGCTGAGGATGAACAGGTGAGAAAGGAAAAAATGCACACCTCCTGTTGTTAGATTCTTTATAGGTGGAATCTGGCTTTTGATGAAAAAAGAATAGACAGCCCCCAACCAAATTATTAGACGGAACCAGTTTTTTCTCCTGCAAAATGACATTATTTAAAGCTAGTGAGTATAATATAGTGTGTTCACAAATTATTGTCAGGGTATTGTAACAACCAAATTATTAGACGGAATCAGTTTTTTCTTCTGAAAAATGACATTATTTTAAGGTAGCGAGTATAATATAGTGTGTTCAGTCACAAAGTATTATTGGGGTATTGTACCAACCAAATTATTAAACGGAATCAGTTTTTTCTTCTGCAAAATGACATTATTTAAAGATAGCGAGTATAATATAGTGTTCACAAATTATTGTCGGGGCATTGTCCAAACCAAATTATTAGACGGAATCAATTTTATTTTTGAAAAATGACATTATAAGGTAGTAAGTATAATACAGTGTGTCCACAAATTATTGTCGGGTTTTTCTTACCTCATAACTACTTTTGATTAACCTTCCAGCATTCGCGCCATATGCAGGAGATACTTATATTGTGCATCGTATTACGTATTTATCATTTTTTTTATAAATTTAAGTGCAATTTTTATTTATATAATTTGTGTTTTGTTCAGTATGGAGTTAATAAATACAGATTACATGAGTAAAAGTTGCATGAATTTTTGTGAAAGAGCATGAATATAATACGATGCACGATCTATGTTATCTACTACATACGTGTGACTGTTGAATGTTAATATATTTCAAGGACGATTATTATTATATCCCAAATTCGTAAATTGCAACTAAAAAGTTATTTTAATATAACAAAGTTAAGGAATATCTACTGGCAACCCCTCCAGAATGACAGATGCGAAAACATTAAAAGGATTCTTTTGTTTCTTTTGATTTACCTATTAAAGTAAAACCTAACATAATTTCAATAGCAATTAGACCCGCCTTTTATTTTATGGTATTACCCGACACAATTGCACTAATTGCATCAAACCTTACAGAATCCCATAAATCAGGTACCATTATACCCTTCTATTTCTCATAACACTTGTATACCATTTACTTTGAGCAAGTATACACATATTTTACTTTCAAAGGAAACTTTAATTTGTCAAGAATAATTATCATCTATAATCTTAACAACAAGATTGAAAAGGAAATGCTCTCTTGGAGCTGTCTGTCCCCCCCCCAAACAAACCATGGGCAATGCTTTGTTTTCATACTGGTTTCAATGACAGAAGATCAATTACCGTTGAGTTCAATAACATTTTTTTATCTAGGAAACATCGCAAATTAATCCCTTACCATTATTGTCAAAACTTTAATTTGGAAAAAAACGTGTCATTTATACCCTAATAACAAGATTGAAAAGGAAATACTCTCTTGGAGCTGTCTGTCTCTTCCCAAACAAATCATGGACAATGGTATGTTTTGATACTGGCTCCAATTCCAGAAGATCAATTACCCGTTGAGTAAGATTTTTAAGACCCACTATCTAGCAAATAGTCTCCAAAATAATCTCTTTAACATTGTTAGACAATTTCAAAACAATTTTTTGCAACTATATATTAGTAATTGTAGTCTTATTAGTAAGAGTTTTAATAATGGTAGCTATGTCTGTCTCATTCTTTTTCAATTAAAATTCTTCATTGTTATTGCATAGTGAATAATCATGACTTATTTTCGTTGCAATTCATGCATTTGCACACTTTTATTCTACAAGAAAGAGTTTTCCTTTATTAAAATCTAAAACATGCACGGCTCTTAAATAAAATTCTTTTTCTAACCTTTAACGGCAATTTTTAACGATGAGATAGTCAAAACTCAAATGATTTGATTTTGAACAAATTAAACAGAATTTTTGCTCGATTTGCCCCTTTCTTGTGTTAATGAGAGCAGAACTTATAGCTTCTCCATGACGGGTTTGGTTTTTCAGCGCTCTGGGGCACCTAAAACAATAAGAGCCAATGGACCGTACGTGTCGCACGTGTCGTCATAGTCACGTGACGGCGGGACGCCGAAAACAGCTGATCGGAGTTCGAGTAGAATGCATAGCAAGCTTAAATAGCCATTTTTTTCAGAAATAATGACAAATAGCCATAATCAGTTATTCAATTAATGTGAAATATATTGAAACTCAAATATATTTGAAAAAAAACATTCAGAGATAAAGATTATGCATTGAGAGTTACAAATATAAAAGAATGCTTCGTCACTCGAAGCATATCGTATTTCTGAAGGGATGAAGATCACAACAAACAGTCCTAAATCGATGACATTAGAGAAATAATTTATAGCAATTAAATTTTCTGCCGAAATACTTCGTTAAAAGATTGAAGAAAAAAAAATTAATAAAATTTCAGTCCACAACAAATGGAGTTAATAAAAGAGGGCCTGAGATTGTTATGTATTAAAACTAATATTCTATTAGATTTATCCAAAAAACCTGCTTTTATAGGCGATAATCATAAGATAAAAAAAACTGTCCAAAATATATACTATTAAGAAAAAATTCTAATTTTCTATAAAACAGTATATATTATAAGCGAATTTTACATAAAAAGTATCTATACCAAGTGTTACAAAAAAGCATATAATCAACACAGAAGAAATAAATTTTTAAGAAAGCAAAAGAAACTATTTCCATACAAAGCAAAAATTCACTTATTTCGAGTTGTGACAATACACAACAATGCATCGTTGCACGAACCACTGTCTTATTTCTGTAGCGATAAAGATTACAAAAAATCGTCCTTAATCGACTATGATAGATAAATCAGTTTTATCAATAAAATTTTCTGACGAAATATTTCGCTAAAAAATCGAAGGTAAAAATTTAAATTGATATTTCAGTTGTCAATTTACATGCCGATTATACATAGTAAAGAATAGCCGTTCCCTTTGTTTATCCCGTCACAGATGTTTTTCTATACTCTCGAACTGAAACTGTGCATAAGGTCCATTTGATCATTCCACTTCTTTCGCGAAGAAAAGTCATAAATCTGTCAAGCGATCTGTTACAGTCCTCTGACAATGAGTGAGAGCTCCAACGTCTCTGCCAGGCTTCGTAGGACGGACTCCAGTAAGCAAGTGGCTCTGAAAAAATCGAAGAATTTTTCTCGAGTTCTTCGCAACGATTCAAGGGCTAACAGCTTTATCTTCAAAACATCATAACGCTCGGTCAGATAATATTTAATTTTTCCCACACTCATTTGTGTAAAGAAATTTGAATGAGGACATCTTGTCGAAATCTTTTTTCAACTTACTATATATCTTTGGAGTAGTTTCGTTTTATTGGCTGTAAGTTACTAACCACTTTAGCTACTTCTGATCCAGGAACAAATCAGGGTCTCAAATAATACATTTTATCTTCATCTAGGTTCATCAAAGTGAGACCAAAAATTAAGATGATCTTTAGTTTCACTGGTAAATTTCGTCAGTTCCAATTTTAGTAGTTTGAATTTTCTTGTCACATTATGCGGAACTACAATTTAACTTGGTGCCATATCTACTTTCATTTCATATATACCAATTCCACCGAAAGTCGATTAAACTTTGAACCAATTGGCTCTATTCAAGTTATCATCAAACAGCTTACTCAGCTGTTCATTGCCCAGAAGCAGTTCGGAAATCTCCTCATGAACTGTATCCAGTCTTTAAAATAACGACCCAACCCCAGCCGACAGGCAGTCTCTCTGGCTCCAAGTTCGGGGGTATGCTGTGGTGTAAGTAAATCTTCAATAGAACGTCATCTTCTTTTAACTCCTTCCGTATGAAATTGCAACACACAATGAAACTTGCTCGCAAAGACTTCGGTTTCAATCTCAGATTTTCTATTGCCATAGTTGATAAAGGTCACGGACGCCAGAAAAAGCAATATACGTGGTTAAGTGATTTCGGATAAATGCTTTTATCAAAACCAATTATTTCAGCAGGTTCCATACCGTGTAGAAAAGTCACTAAAAGTAAGATAAACGCAACAAGTTCGCAGTAAACAGCATTTTCATGGAAACACATCAAAAGAAATACATACAGAGGAGACTAAAAACATAAAAATGGTTACAGTTAAATCTCCTTGTAATAAGTTGTAAATAAATCGTTTGAGAGGAAATAGATTTTCCGGATGTGATGCTACCCGGATGGCATGCTGGTTCCAGGCAAGCCACCTAATCGTGAAAGGCGACTTGTTTAGAAAGAATCTAAGAAGGAAATATAAATTTGTAAATTATTTAATATATCATTTTAAATAAAGCATATTTAAGCTAATGAATCACTCGTATCTAATGTATTACCTTAAGATAAAATTAACCACCACGGTATATAATTTATCTTTGTCTATGGGCTGGTACCACAGTTGTACAACACAGTCATTAGTCCTGTCCAGCTTTAACCCTCTCATATTTCTAAATATTTTATAAATGTATATACTGTATATAAAATGTGCTCTCTAGTGTACAGAAATGTCTTTAAACAAGTTTGGATACACAATATTCAGATTCATTGAAAACGCCTCAAAACAATCTGTCTGGCTAGGCCATGTAACCGGCTTTAACCTTTTTGTTTTCATATATTTTGATCAATAAAGTTTAGTCTGCCAGTGGAACTGATGCTCTACAGCTGAGGTGAGTCTTTTTAGATCTTTCTGCTGGTGGAGGTTTTGCGACTTATGTCTCTCAGACCACTTCATCAACCTTCCCCGATTGGCTTATTTTTTCCAGTACTAGACAGCCAAGCACCCAGCACTGTTATTTAAAAAGTGAGCTCCATGACCCAGCTCTTTCAAAATTCTGAAATTTGATGTTGTAAGAGCTTATGCCGGTGTAACGCCACTGACGGCACACACAAAACTCTCATCAGTTACCCTTCCTCAGCTAATTTCTGAGGTCTCTAATTGCGCTGCACGGTCTTTCTCCGAAAAGAAACCGAACTGTGAAATTAGAGCGTTGACGCATCAACTTACTGAGTCAATTATAACGAAGTTGCGTAGCATTCATCTTGAGATTACACCTGCACTTGTTGCAGAAACGCCGCGTCGTGTTGACACTAATTAATGAGTGGCCGAGTGAACCAGTATAGTGTGTGGCAATATTTTACATTTCGAAAATGGAAGAGCAACTAGTTTGGTGTGGAAAGTTGGTGAAAATCTTTCCTGGGACATTTTAGACAATTTTTTGTTTCAGCCAATCCCACTGCCGTGAATTGTACAGACGCTTCAAATCGAGCGAAACATCCAGCAAAGACAATACGGTCACCATTCCGCGCCAAACGCTGGTCTTCTCGCAAAGGACGTCCTTCAGATTATAGTTTAAACGCCATGAATTCGGAAAGCATAAACAAAACTAACTTTAGATAGTTTTGACTCATAATTTGTAAGCGCATTGCAATGCAGAAATTTAGATATTGTCGTCTATTCCAAGTCTAGTTCTATTACCCTCCCTTTTAGTAGCTACTCGAGGACTATTTCGGGACAGATCACGTCATTTTGGACCGCGGACAGATGACGTGGAGGACACCTGAGCTATCACCTCCCTCACCAATTTTCCGCACCACACCTGAGGGACTATATTTGATCCCGGCGGATTTAAAGTGCACTAGGACATAAAGTTAAGATCCAACTATTTGGCGATGGCGGCCCTCGATCTAATTCACAGATAATCTACAAATTAAAAGAATGTTTTACTCGCTTTTTCCCATGTGTTTCTGTTGTTTCCAATTTAAATTTTGTTTCTCTGTATTATTTGGTATTTTCTTTTTATTTTCGTTTAGTTATTATTTCTTTTACCTGTCATTTTATTTTTCTTTACAAGATATTTCTATTTAAGCTTTGAAATCATGAGTTGTTTTGGCTTACCCTGGAGCCGCGATGACCTGAATGTAACGTCTCGGCTTCGGGGT
>BGPR01002288.1:108304-121161 GCA_013235015.1 Araneus ventricosus
TTCATATAGTTGTGTGTCTCATTTTGTTGGTTTTCTAGAAATACTTGATACAAGTGTGAGTTTTGTAAATTAATTTGGATTTCTAATTAGAGTTTAACCCTCTAAGCATCTGGGCCATAATTTTCCGTTTCTCATGTTGAGCTCAAAAGTCGATAATTCGTGTTTATGTGTCTAATTTTTTAAGCTACTATGGATAAAATGTTCTTATGATTTCACATTAAAGATCCAATTATTTACTTTAAAAGCAAGTTTTTAAGATTTTAAAGCTATTATATCAAAATTGCTAACTGCTTAGAAGGTTAATCTCCTCCTTCAGATTTGGACACATCTTTTATGTTTCATTTTGAAATCTATTAAATAAATTAATGTTTGAAATACAATTTTATTGCTGTATTTATTACAGTTGATGAATTATTTGCAATTTAATTTTCCAAATTAAAAAAACAAACCTTCTTAAATCAAATTTGCAATTAATTCTACAGGATTTCACCTGATCATTCATATTATTTATCTTATTCTGCCACATTTTACCGTCAAAGCCCCTAGTAAATATATCTTTTGCCCATTCATTGAATTATTGCTTGCATAAACAAGTTTCACCTCTGTGGAAATCTACAGAAATATGTTGTCTAAGTTTGTTGATCCACCAATACTTTGAATAGGATAGGATATTGCCAGTACATAACCCTCTCCAGTTCAAATTATTATTTATTTCTAAAAAAATTAAATAATCATTAATTAATAAAGATTTGTATGCAGTGATATATTTTGGGCCTTATTCATTTGCATCCAGGTTTTGTTGCTATCCAGGAGCATTTAAGTGCAAGTGATGAAATTTGTTGATTATTAAAAGCAGATTACTCCAGTGGTGTCAAATGACATCACTATGCCGGAATGGGTTAAAGAAGATGCGTGAAGATATTTACAATTTTGAATTTTTTTCTTCATGTGTATCTATTATACAGATATAAGTATTTATTTGTTCTATTTAACCAGATTTTTCTCTAAACACAATAAAAGAGTTGTAGAAAAGACGTTCTGAATTTCCTTTTATGTTAGTGGTCATGTCATGGGCAGAATTTGAGCATCTCCATTTGAGGGGAACAGAAATTTTAGCATAGTCCATTGAAAAGCATTAGCAATCATACATGCATGGGCATTTATTATTGTACAGTAAACTCTCGATTATCCGGCATTCAAGTATCCGGAAAGCTCAACTAACCGGAAAAATTAGAAAATGAGTTTTTCTAAAAATTTTACATCTGCGCGCCAAAATTTAGCATGCGCACTATGGTGGATCGAAAAATCAAAGTGTGGATAAAATAATCGGCATAGGGTGCAAAAGTTGTCTTTTAAGTGTACTAGCATACATGCAAAATGTTTTCAACTTTGTTTAATATCTTATGGTGCCCCAAGACACTTAAATATTCGCAAAAAAACGATTTTTATGCAAATTTCGAATTAAAAATAAAAAATGTGTTAAAGAAACGATTTTTCAGGGAGAAACGTAAAGGAGAGGGCGAAGGAATGATAAAAATACTAACAAAAATTGGAAAATTATCGTAATTGTAGTGTTGCTACTTTTGGGGAATGTTTTTATTTTTTATTTATTTTGCTCGTTCCACAGACACTCGGGCATTGATTGATCATTTTTGTTGATATGTGTTTTGAGATACGAATATATTCGATTATTAGTTTTAAAGAATGAATGTTTATTTTTAAGGAAGTAGCATTCTTTTGTTTTAAAGAATGAACATTTATTTTTAATGAAGCAGTCTTCTTTTAATTAATGTGTTTAAAGAAAGTATTTTGTGTTCTGTTATGTGTTTTAAGAAGGATTTAGTTAGGTTTAAATTGAATTGACTTTCTTGGCAAATTAACAGTATTATTTATATGTGTTTTAAATATTTATGTGTTTAGGATGGTTTTTTAATTAATGCTTACTTTAATTAGGGCTTTTAAAGTTTTTTAGGGTTTTCTTGATTTAGTTTGCTCTTTTCCTTCAGGGCAAGATGAGCGGTGATGAAATCGCCGTCGCGAGGGATGACTTGTTGTTTTTGCATCCGGTAGGATGTCCACAAGATGGCGAATTTTTTAAAAGAAGGGAGATCGGCTTGAAACCCCCGTCCTCCCTAGAACTTGACCAATGAGGTCTGACTCCCACACGTAGAGATGACGTGGGCGCGCGACGCTATTTAAGAGCGTGGATGACGCGTCGCGGGGACTTTTTTCGTTTGGCGTTGATCGCTCTTTTAACTCCAGGTTTTCTTTCCCTTTTTGCGTGCCTGACCTCTTGGTCGGGGGGCTTTTGGTAAAAGACTTACGATGTGGGATCGCGAATGTGCGGGTCCACGTCATGATTTCATCGATCTTACAATCCTTTTACATCGCGGGCTGTGCGAGATCAGCAGCATCGAAATGGACTAAATAGAATGCTGATAAGCCGCGAGGCGCTATACGTTCTTCAGTTTTTTTGACAGCAGCAGTTTGGCCTGAAATTGGAGCATTAATGTTCTTATGGAAAAAATTGATAATGCGGCGGACACAGTGGCGCGAATTGGCGTTTGACTGAACTTTAGTGTCAGCATTTGACAGCAGCGGCTTGGCCTGATGTTGGAGCGTTAATTTACTTATGGAACAGTCTGATGGCATGGCAGACACTGAGGCGTGAGATTGCGTCTGTCTGAATTTTCGTCGTCCGAGCTATGATGACCAACTGCGATGCCGAGATAGGTGGCCGGGAGAGGAATGTACGATGTTCCCAAGGAAGCGGTCCCCAGGTAGAAAGTTGAACCTGCACCTTTATGTTTCCTGCGGTCGGTTCGGTAGTGTGACGGAGAGGAACGGGATGGTGTCCAGTCGAGGTGGCTATGATAAGTGCGCGAGGCGGTGCTGCAATGTGGAAGACGAGCCCTTGAACTCTGCCGACGGGATTGGAAAGCGATCGAATCCACGGACCTGTAGGGATAAGTATTTCTTTTCTTTTGTAATTTTCAGTAAACAATTTGGTGCACTGGTAGCGTGAAGTCAAGTGAGGACTAATTTGGAATTTTGTTTGGGACAAAGGGGGGATTTCTGAGAAGATAATGTAAAGAATCTTAGAAGAATGTTGAAAAATTCAGTTAATCCAGATATGTCAACGTTTGTAAATGTGATGTTTTGTTTTTTCATGTTGTCTTTATTTTAATCATCATGAACAGTGTGCCAATGTAATTCTGTGCTGGTGTTTTCTATTTTCATGATTTTTGTGTTATATGGGGTCTGAGTCGCGTGTATAAATTTTAGTATGCTATTAAAATCTCTAGTGGGTGGGTAAATTGACTGAGAACTTTCTAATGTAAATATGATGGCTTAATGTTTTTATTTAGTGTTTGCAGAGCTAAATTTATCTTGTTGAAGCGTCTAATCAGGTGGAGTGTTTTATTTAAGTATTTTGTAATATGAAATGTGCTAATTAAGTTGAATTGACTGTATTAGATGTTCTGGGAAGGGAAATTTACAGGAGATTCATTTCCGCGACTCATTCCTCATCTCGTATTTTTATATTTTTTGTGTCTCAATGGTAGTAGTGGTTAAGTGATTGACATGCAGGTTGGGCGCCCGTATTTAAATTTTTTTGACTTGTGTATTGTTGAGAGTTATTTTGGGTACAGAGGGCCTGTGCAGATTGGGTAGATCTAGTTTTAGTACATTAGGATTATACTTAGAGTTATTTCCCTGAATTGTGTTTTTTTTTCTTCTGTTGGCTATTTAAGTATATAGCAAATGTACAATGAGAAATTAGTTTAGTGAGGTTTGAGATAACCAAAAGTTTTGCTTGCACACCTTAATTTTCTTCTGGGATTGCTTGAGATTGGAGGTGAGATATGCGGTTTAGGGGAGTTTCGCACTCTAAAGCCCGGCTGCAGTTCACCTCTGATCGATTGCTTTCATAAGTTTTGTTAATGGGTGTGTTGCATATTTCAATCCTTGATACTCCTTTTTTTCACTCAATTGTGTTTTATTTAACTGTTGTTGACATCCACCCACTTTCAATTAGCTGGAAATTTACATGAAATGAGAAGGGGAGATTGGCTGCTGTTGGGGAGTTTCGCACTCTAAAGCCCGGTAGTTGTCCACCTCTCATCGATTGTTTTCAAAACAGTTTTGATAATGTGTGGATTGTATGTTTAAATCTCTGATATACCGTTTTCTCACTCTAATATGTTTTATTTAACTGTAGCCTACGACTTCCCACTTGAAATTATTTTGAAATTTGCATGAGACTAGGGGATGAGATGTGCTGTTGGGGAGTTTCGCACTCAAAAACCCGCCTGATTTTCACCTCTGAGCGATTGTTTTCAGTACATATTGGTTGTGTTTTCAATTCAAAATTTCTTGTGTTCCTTGCATTGCATGAATGAGCAGGGAAAATTCACTCCATAAATGATAATGGATAACTTTGCTTATTTCTTATTTTGCACTTTCAATAGTGAATGGAGACTTTTCTTTTGTTCGTTGTGTTTGCTTTCACAAATTTTTGGCTTTACTCTATGGTAGAAAGGGAGAGAGGCGATTTTTATGTTTAGTTATCTCTAACTTCAGGTGAAAACTATTTGCATCCATGAGTAGATCTGAGTAATTCTCATAGCTAAAAGTTCATGTGTTCCTTGCATTTCATGATTGAGCAGGGAAAACTCACTCCATAAATGATAATGGATAACTTTGCTTATTTCTTATTTTGCACTTTCAATAGTGGATGGAGCCTTTTCCTTTGTTCTTTCTGATTGCTTTCACAAATATTCTTCTTACTGGTGACAAGGTCTTGTTTCCTCTATATAAAATTGAATAAAATATAAACTTCGTTTGGGGTTGTGTGGAATTGTGCCAACCACACTTTCCTCTTGCGTTTTGGTCATTGTTCGTGTGTCCGGAGTGCATACAAACTGCGGGCGGATTGTTTTGTACCTCGTGCAGATGATTAATGTACCTTTCTCTATTTAAGTTCCTTAAAACTTTGTGTATTTCTTCTATATCTAATTAATTTGTTATATATTTTCACCTTCTTCAAACAAACAAAAAGAAGAAAATTCAAACCTTTTGCTCAGATCTTCCTGCATACTTATCCTTTTCCACTTTGTTTATGAGCAGGTTTTAGTTAGAAATTTAATCATTGTGCCATGTATAGATATGATTGTGTTGTTAGTGTTTATTGCTATTAATATAGACCTTTGCCTGTTGGAAAACACATACAAGGGATAATACTACTTAAGGTGATTGTGATTGTTAAAATTTGAAATCTTATAATGAATTTGTAATGGTCGAGGTAGTACCTACGTTTTATATTAGCAATTTAGTGAAGATTATATTAGTTTTACATTATGTGAGTAAAGGGGTTATTGTGCAGTACATTTTTTTGCTAAGTGGTATAGACATAAACATTGCTTAAGAGTTAGGTTCTAAGATAGTTAATTAAGATATTCATGTCTGTGTTAGTGAAGATGAGTTAGAATGAAGATTGTTATGCTATGAGATTTAAGTTCAAATTGTGTGTTACGAATTATGGAAGATAAGTTAGGTAGTTGAGATATTAATGTGTCATGAGATTGAAGTTAAGAGAGTTGAGTTTCGAGTTGGGGGAAATATTAGTATTGATCATATTCCGTTGAAATTTTGTATTGTCATACAGTTTCTAGTAAGGAATTTCGGCTAGTGTGTAAACTCTTGACCAATAATTGGATAACATGTTATGGGATTTTGTGAACTTAAATTATGTGGATATGTTCTTTTGTTTACGAGTAAATGGTTTGAGGACATGAAGGTCTTGATACGGGTGCCCCTGCAAGTGGGTTACTTATTGTGGTTTATGTGTCTTTGAGATATTGATATGTATTGCTTAGCTGTAGATGCACATTGCCCTTGCTATGTAGTTCTTTTAAGTGCTTGGTTTAGTTATAATTAGTTAAAAGTTTTTTGGATTCTCCTTGCATTTAGATATCTTTTTGGTACATATGTGGTTTCAGTGAGATATAATTCAAATTGTCTGATTGGAATATATATACTTTAGGATAATTATGTGATTGAAGATCTCTGAATAGCTTATTTATGGATTAGTTTTCAGTTCTTTTTATATATATATGGATTTAATGTTGGGTTCTTTGGTATGTCAGTGTTAGTAAGCCTTGCAGTCGGGCTCTCTGCAATACCATAACGTGTTATCTAACTATGAGTTGTCAGGTTACTCACTAGCCCAAAATCCCTTACTAGAAACTGTATAAAGATACAAGATTTCAACGGAATAGGATAAAAACTATTTTCACTAACTCATAACTGAACCTTCTTAATTTCAGTCTCATAACACATTAATATCTCAACAATAAAACCTCTCTTCCATAATTCATAATACACAATCTGAACTTAAATCTCATATTATTCTAACTCATCTCCACTAACTCATACATGAATATCTTAATCAATTATCTCAGAACATAACTCCTAAGCAATGTTTATGTCTATATTACTAAGTCTAAAATGCACTGCACATTAACCCCTTTTCTCAAATAAAGTAAGACTAATAATCTGCACTAAATTGCCAATCTACACTATGCAAGAAGATCTGAGCAAAAGGTTTGAATTTTAAGGAAGAAGTAGAAAATGTAATATATTAAGCAGGTATATAGCAAAAATATACAAGGTTTTAAGTAACATTAATTGGAAAAAATGGTACATTAATCATTTGCACGAGGTTTAAAACAATCCGACCCGCAGTTTGTATACACCAAGAACAAACAAACAATGACGAAGGAAAAAGAAGAGAAAGTGTGTCAGGCCATTTCCACACATCCCCAACTCAAGGCAATTAACTATTCTGAATCAATACAATACAATAATTGTATTTCATTCAAATTCTTGGTTTATCATAATGTTCGGGGTAAAGGACAGTGTTTTTAGCTATATGCCAGCACTGTTCGCAGAAAACATTATGATTTCACTAATTTTTTAGTGGTTCGTACAGATTTTACTTACCCTGATGAGCATCTATACGCTTTTACCGATTTACTACAGTCTCTCCATTTTATTTCAACATTTTTTGACTTTCATGACATTGATATATATATATATATATATCATCTTAAATGTATTTATCTTTTATTCAAGAATTCTTCCATTTTAATTGTCTTGTGCTTTTTGAGGGGATGGCAGCATTTTTTAACGGATTTCGTTTGTCGTTAGCAGAAAACAGCACAAATTAATATCATGAGCGATCTTCTCTTCCTGACGAGCGGTCGCTATGATACTTTACAATTTTATTTTGGTTTTTATCTATTTTTTGCCATTGTGACTTGATTGTTTTTGTTTTTGTCTTGTGTTTCTAAGTTTGTTTTGATATATATATATATGATATACATATATATATAATATAAATTCAAATATAACTTGTATATAATCTTACAGAAATAAAGTAAACAAAACATATCAAGAATCAAATCCTATATTAAAAAAATCATTATTTGAACAATTCATCAATTTTAAATAAAATAAAAAAATAGAAAATACTAAAGATACCTTGAACAAAAAATCAAATTTAAGCATTTGTATATCAACAAGTAAAAAAACTCTATTGTTATTAAAAGTATTGAAATAGGCAGACCAAGTAGATGGAGTTTTCAACAATTAAAATAGCAGCTTGGCTGTGGACAAGCTTTAGCCAGGTTAAATTAATTTTGCTGTACAAACCATCCCTATTACTATTGTTGTTGAAAAAAACGGGGTAATTTACCCTAAAATGAAAGAATTTGGAAAGGAAATTCTTATACTAACCTTAACAATGAAACATAACTGTATAAATGACTAAAATTCAAGATAAAAATATGTATTATAACGTTATATTGCACTAAGATATTGCACTAAAGACAGTATAATTTAATAAAATACCCATACTTTTGAATAAACATTAACTAATCAGTGACTCCTCTTATACTTACCAGAATTCAACTCTTTCAATAAAGCCCGCCAATCATATTGACATCACAAGTTGCCACAACCAAAATTCTTACCATGAAACATCAAGATTGACCAGATAATATAAATAATTTTTGATATCAAGAATTAGTAAGATACCTATTTTAATATTCTCAAAACCATTTTAAAAAATGTAATACATTTATTTATCTAGATAATATTTGAAAATTGGTAAAAATGTCTATTATAAAGGAAAATTTCACATTTAAGATCATGGCGTCATCTATGTAATAAATCTGAAACCAATATCTCAATAACCTAATTTGAATAAAATTACACATTACAAGTAGAATGAGTTAAAACACTATCCCACAAACAAAGAAATAAAAATATTCCTTTAAAAACCAATATGAAAGTTTTATTCTAAATGACCTAAATATTTCTTATCTATATTTACTCTTAGAAAACCTATTGGCATTCCATAATCAAGTGCAAAGGAATAGAAAATTTTTATGTTCTTAATTCTAATATCAAAGTCTGTTACTAAATTATTATTTCTAATTATATATTTTTTTACTAAATTCTTGAAGACAGAAATGCTAAGATTACTATTCCAAAAAGGGAATTTATTAAATTGAAAATTAAATGCATTTCTTTTATCAAAGATATCTGTTACTAATTCATTATCTATGATTTTAATATCTAGATCTAAAAATTCTGCAGCTAATTCATTGTCGTTAGTTTTAATAAGTTTTATAAAATCAGGGTAGAAGTCAATATGAGGCTTATGGTCTATTTCTTATTGAATAATATTAAATCATGTATATAGCGAAATAATATACTATGGATATTATATATATATATATATATATATATATATATATATATATACTAATTTTGATGGAACTTGGTACACAGGTTCCTCATTAGACGACTTGAAGTATGTAGGAGCAAATAAGCCCTAACCCAGTCGCTCAGGACAGAGTGGTCCAAAGTCTCCAAAATACATATCACAAATAGGCCGGTTGACATGCTTCGTGATTTTAATGAAACTCCGTACACATATTCCTCATTAGCCGACTTGAAGTTCTGTAGGGATAAATAAGCCCAAACCCAGGCCCCTCAGGACAGGTCGGACCGAAGTCTCCAAAATACATATATAACAAATAGGCCGATTGACACGCTTGCCGGTTTGAGTGGATTGGGCGATTTTTATGAAATTTGGTGCACATACTTCTAATTAGGCAACTAAAAGCACTAACTATAAATAAACGGTAATTCAATCCGTCAGGTTAGTGTGGGCAAAGTCATCTTAATACAATGGGTCGATTGGCATGAAACTTGATATAACTGGGACAATTTTGTTGACAGTGGGCGCATATATTCATGTTATGCTGACTAAAAGTATTTTGTGGGTAAATAAACAGTAATCCATTTCTTCAGAGAAGGGTGGAGCAAAATTGTCACAATACACTTAAATATTATGGCCGATTAACATGCTGTTGGATATGTCTATGGCGACTTTGACGATATTTTGCACATATGTATCTCAGAGCCTGATTAAAAATATTCTATGGGTAATAAACTCCAACACAATTCCTTTAGAGTAGGATGGCGTTAAGTCGTTTACATACCTCTAACAAAAGGGCCGGTTGACATGAAATTTGACAGAGATAGAGAAATTTTGATGACACAGAGTATAATATGTTCCTCTCAGGCTGACTAAAAGTACTGTAGGGGTAAATAAACGCTAATCCAATTCCACAGATTAGGTTGGGGGAAAATCCAAAAACTACATGTAAACTCTTGGACCGATTGATATACTGTTGGATAAAGCAAGGGAATTTTTCATGAATTTTGGTACCTATACTTCTAATTAGCCAACTAATGATACTGTAGGACTAAGTAAACGCTAATCTGATCTATGAGGTTAGGGTAGAAAAAAGTCGTTTAAATACATGCGGCAAATAGACGATTCAGATGAAATTTAATACTGCTTGGGCAATTTGATGAAACATTATAAGGAAAAAGAGGGTAAGAGTACGCACCTAGTGGATTTTTCGTTATAAAAATGAGAATTGAAAAGTCAGAGCCTCGAAAATACACTAAATCATAGTTTATTAACTTAGGAAGAAGGGTACAAAAAATGAAAATTTTAGCTTTAAAAAATCTATTTATTACGAAATGCAAGAAAAAAAATGCCAAATGCGTACTCTTACCCGACGTGGCGGGTAAGAGTACGCAGGACGTGAGGCCAAGAGTACGCAGCCTGAAAATTTAGAAGTAGTCGCATACAAATGCTCCACTGCCTTCGTAACTGGAACATTCCTCATGCCACCACTCCTTACATAATCCACACTGGATCCAATTGTCATCATATGTTTGTTCGCAGCCTAGTCATATTGCTCCCTCATTATTTGGATTTCTATGGACAGGAAACTTTTTCTCCAGACAACAGCTCTTCAGATTATTATCCCAATCTCATTTTTTAATAATAATATTATTATTAATAATAATAATGATAAAATAAAATGCAAAGTTTTGTTGGAATGGCTGCTTTGATTTACAGAACGGATAAGAGTACGCATATCTGGTCTGTGCGTACTCTTAGCCGCCGATGTAATTGCTTCTCTAAATCGTCCATAGATGGCCGTAGAATTCACTAAAGTTAAATTCTAACGTGGCCACATTGTTCGGAAGGGAACAAACCTCATAATGATATTTACTTTGAAAGAAAGCATTAGTTCTTTATTTACAAAAAAATTAAGATTTCTTCGCAGAAAAATTACACGCTGACATAACGAAATCATATATTACCTGATAAATGAAAGACAGCAAGGATGAAAATAATTATGGCGGTCTCTTGAGATAGCTGAAAACACACATGTTGATATGATCACACTTGCTTCTGCTTGCATTGTTGCCAACAGGGAAAAAATCCCTGCGTACTCTTACTCTCCTTTCCCTTACATATATTCCTCACATTCCAAATAAAAGGACTTTAGCACAAATAATTACTCAATACCTCAATTAGGGTGGAGCAAAGACACAGGGCGATTGGCCCGAAACTCGGTACTGCTGGAGCGATTTTGTTGAAACTTTGGTACGCATATTCCTTTCTAACCTACATGAAGCGCAATTAAGGGTAAATAAGACCTAAAGCAGTCCTTCAGGTTGGGCAATGTCTCTTAAGTACACGTAAAAAATTGATTGATCGAAATTTTCGCAGGTTTCAACATGTCGAACTAAAAATATGGAAGGGTTAATTTTTTTAATCAATCCTTTAGAATGATAACTACTGAAAAGTTATCGGGAAATGTTTATTTAGAACAGATGGTGCAATTTTGGCGAAACATGTTTCATTAGCTGATTCAAAACAAGTTAATTGTTAAAATGATATTTTAAAAATGACTCCAACATTGTTCAACTACAACAAAAAAGAATATTGTATGCAGAAATGGGCCCTACATCGCACTTTTCTGGGTCGAGTCGCAGTCAGTCATTGAAACACATTGAGCAAATGGATCAATTAATATGAAAGGTTTATGGTCAGGGTTCCCAAAATAAAAAATTGTCTCCAAAATTGGCTAATAATGCAAGAAATATATGGAAGATTGTATAGTATGATATAACAAAAGTGAAAGAAATTTTTGTACTATTAATTTATGGATCTTTTCATAAAAAAAAAATTGATTCTCGCAATAAAATAACATTAATAAACATTTTGTTATTTATAAATAATAATTCAGTTTCCGGTCTTACAAAAGATTTTGACCTGAAAAAGACCTGGCAACGGCGTGTACTCTGATAGTTACACATATCTTCAACCGTATTTTTATATTCATTTCAAAATAGGAAGAGAAAAGAGAAAAGCAATCAAACCCGGGAAAATATCTCCAATGTCACATCACAGAAAGTTGCGGACAGGAAAAAAATGATAAATGAATAAAAAAAGATGAAAGAAAGAATCCAGAAATGGGGAGGTGACGAAATAGAAAATAATCTTCCAAAGAGCGAAGCAACATGGCAGGATGGCCTCAAATGCCAACTTAATGCCATCAAGGTACTCCACTCAAAAAAAGAAGAAATATGAAATAAAATACAGAAAAAAGGAGATTGCATTTGGCTGGGTACCGCACAGCCAAGAATGAACAGGTAAGAGAGAGAAAGAAAAAATATCCAACCTCGTGTTTTCGAAGCCCTTCTTGCGGAGGTGGGCTTTTGATGAAGAAGAATGCAGTGTTCTTGAGAACCGAGGTATTCGGAATTGCTTTTGCTCACAGATTCCGAGATTTCTTCTCAAAGGAATTCGGATCAATTTCGTAGAATGGTAGGATGTTCGAAGAACAAGAAAAATTTAAGTAGACTTCATACAAATAAATTGAACAGTTTTTTAAATCACAATTTTATGAGTGTGTTAAAGTAAGGAATTTCTTTTTATTTGCTTTTTAGTCTTAAACTAATAACTTATTATTACTAGTAGTTCTGTGAACAGCAGACTTTACATCCTCCCCCAAAAAGATCTAAGACCTTCTCTTTATCGTAGACTCCCTAATAGCACAAGACGCTGTACAATATTGTTATGATATCTTCATGATATTGTATGACATTCAGAATACCGGACAACGTCGTAGAGATATCGCACAATATCTTGTGCTAATAGGGATAATCTATTATAATTTTTTTTTAATTTGATTTTGAGTAAATATCTTCACGATATTGTACGGCACTCAGAACACCGGACAACGTCGTAGAGATATCCCACAATATCTTGTGCTAATAGGGATAATCTATTATAATTTTTTTTTAAATTTGATTTTGAGTAAATATCTTCACGATATTGTACGGCTTTCAGAATACCGGAAAACGTCGTAGAGATATCGCACAATATCTTGTGCTAATAGGGATAATCTATT
>BGPR01002288.1:145079-164336 GCA_013235015.1 Araneus ventricosus
AAAATGTTTTCTAGAGTATTTAAAATTGTGGCAACATTTTGGGACTTTCAATTCAGTGTCTTTATTTTGCTCATATTTGGTATGGAAGATATTTGGTGCAAAAGTTTTGTAGACGTTTTACAATTGTTTTGCTTAGATGTGCTTGGAACGGCAGGATCGTCTTCAGGAGCACTATTGTTTACTGAAGAATGAGATTCCGTTAACTGAGTCCCCCCATTGTTTCCTGCAGGTGGGTCAACATTAACTTAAATTTCTACTTCTGATAAATGAGCATAATGTGGTATCACATCAAGGTCAAAAGGGATTATTCCACATGCCTGAAAACCTTCGATGCCAATTTCAACATGTGCCGATTTTACCCAAGCAGAATTAAGTAAATTGCCAAACTGAAGCCTGTTTATTTTTCTAGAAGGATGATTCTTCAGAAAATTATCGCACGCAGCATAGTAGTTTGTCTTTAGGGAATTGAAAAAAGAACGGTCAAGAGGCTGCAGCCAGTGTGAGGTATGAGGTGGTAAGCATAATAGAATTATGGCGTTCTGTTCAGCTAACTGTAACATTTCAAGACAGCTTGTGTGTGAAATGTGGCCGTCAAGAATAAGCAAAGCTTTGCCTATTAGTTTTCTAGCGGTGAAATGGTTTTTAACGAATCCGAAAATATATCAGAATGAACATAAGCAGATTTTAGTGACATTTTAATTTTTGCTCCAGGTGTCATTCCATCTAAAAATTCATTTTTTATGTGTTTTCCTTTAATAATAAAATATGGAGGAAGAAATGTCCCTTCGGCATTACAGCATTATAAAACTGAAACAGTTTCTTTCTTTTCTCCCGATGTGTTAGATTGCAAATATTGCATCAACATCATTTTCCGGTTTTGTCAGTATTTTGAATTAATTTAATTCTTCGCCACTAAATTTTATTTCATCTCTTGTGGCAACTTTGGAAAATTTTGAAATTCAAACGATAATTTTAGCCGTTTCATTTAATTTCTAAATTTTACTTAATTATTTACTTTGTTTTCGATTTAATTATTATTTGTCTTAACTTTTGTTGTTGTTTCCATTAAGGTTTCAACTTTATTAATTTTTAAATTCAACAATTCAATTTTTAAATTTAATTTTGCAACGGGATTATTTCTTCGCCATCTTGGCTCGCGTATGAATTTGGTGTTATGAGGCTTTGGCGTCTGGCTTTGGAAGCGTTTTCCGTTACGATTAAAACTTTCTTTTGTGTGCTTCTCTGAACGAGTGAGGTGTATTGGCAGCTGCAGGTCAAAGTGCCTTTTTAAGGCTTCTGGGGACCTTAAGGCCTTCAGAGAGTTAATCATTTTTATATATATTCTTTTTCCGTTGGAGCAAAATGATGAAAGTGTTGTATTCTACAACAAGTTTTTTTCGTGTGATGATGTAATTTTTTGATTCTGCAAATTTGAAATAGTCTAGATTCTGCGAGTTTAAAATCTTCATGCAGTGAATGGTGTCATCGAAGGAAAAAGTTTTTTTTTCTTTTCATCTTTCTTTATTCATATGTGAAATGGAGGAAATTGTGACAGCTTTTGGTGCTAAAATTTTCGATAAAAAAAATCAGTAGCTAGAGTGCACTGAATTATTCAAACCCTGCACTAAAGATGATCAGGATGCAAAATTCTTCAATAGCCTGCTCTGCAAAAATTTACGTTAACAGTGTGTTGGTGGAAATGTGCAAGGAAACTTGTTAGTGCACCAATGATGCGACTGAATTTTCTCACAACCAATAACGTAATTTTGATATTACAAATTCTCCGAATTTTTCATACAACGTGTGTTTTAGTTAGTTTTTTACAAGCGAAACAAAGACTGTGATGTGCTTTGTAAATGTACCATCATTTCTGCAGAATCAAGATGTTCCTTAAAATTGTTGTTTCTACCTAGTATCCTCATTACTATATATTTTTTTAGCCTGCAGCGATGTGTATTATGTGTAGCTACATATTTTTTATTTTGGTTATTATATTTTCTAAAAATGTGCATCATCTTGTATATGTGTAACTTGTGGCAGTGATAAAGTAATTTAATTTAAACTATTCTAAAATAAAAAAGATTTAAATTCATAGATTTTGATTCTGTTTTAATTTCTCTTAATTTGTTTTTACAACTAGTATTGTACTACCACTATATGCAAATTGACTTTTAATTAAGTAGCTAGGGTTTTCAGGTCAGCAAAGGTAGGTGAATTATTTCAATATAGCTTGAATTGCTTATTATTGTGTTATATGATTTATAGTACACAGAATTAATTAATTGTTCAATATATATTTTAATTTAAACTTTATTTAGGGCTTCTACCTTGCTTTAACGCTTTAATTTAATCCTAGCTACCCCATTCAATACATTTGATGCCGTGACATTTTTAACATTTAGTGCCGTGACATTTGGTCCCCCCAACACGATGTGATTGATGTCACATTCTTAGAGCCTTTAATGGCAACTACTTCACCAGGCTTATTATTCAGCTGCAAACCAGTTTCGTCTATATTAAAAATACAACGCGCTTTTCAAAAAGATCATATTCCTTAATTATACCTTCGAGCAATTTAAAATATTCATACACAGTTTTTCTGTTCATTCCCTTTGCTCGACCGACTGATACGCCTTCTGCTTTCCTTATTGAAATTGTTGAATTTCGAGCAAGGAATGATTATAACCGGTCATTACCCAGATAGCAATTTTAGTTTGCAGCAAGCTTGCCACAAATTTGTCATGAAAAGAGTGCAAGCTTGCCACAAATTTGTCATGACAAGAGTGCAAGCTTGCCACAAATTTGTCATGACAAGAGTGCAAGCTTGCAGCAAGTCACCATGGAACGAACTTGCAGCAAGCTTGCCGTGCAAACTCATTACAAATTATAGCAAAAATAGAGTACGAACATAACCCGGGATAGATCTCGCGTCCTACCGGTTAGTAGCCAGACGTCGATACCACTCCGCCAGCTCGACTACGTTTTCCCTTCTTTATTAAAAGTATGAGGTATATTAAGTGTTTTCTCTAGTTCGTATGCCATAGACCTTGCAGAGTCTCTACACGGTGTAAAACCCCGGTTCTGTAGTTTATTCATATGCGCAACAATTTTGTTTTCGTAGCCAAATATTGATGAAGGGCCTAAAGAACCCTTGGTATAGTTATGTGTTTTAATTCCTCTCTTTAAAGTAGTTTTAGAAATGCTAAAAGTCTTTGCTGTTTATTGGCACTCATATTATTTCCTTCAACGGTTTTAATAGTATTTTTCAAATTATTTTCAGTCCATTTCCCGCGTGTAGACGAACCTTCTCTAATATAGATAGTCGACATTTTTTTAAAACTGAAAAATATAGTCCTTTAGTATTTTAAATTTAGCTCTTTAGAAAGCTAAATTTGAAATTCAAGATTGTATGGCCCATCTCTCCCGACAGAAAACCTGGTCCATCTGTCCCGTCTACACGTGGTCTATCTCTCCCAATCACTTAGGTGAGAAGTATAACCCACCCCGACTCTACACTGTAGATATTACGTCTTAGGGTATTTAGAAACCTAAATGTTCCCAGAGATTGCATCATTAAAACAAGATAGATCACATATAAACCAAAACCTTTAAATGCATAACTATAACCATATTAAAAAATTATTTGACTTACCAAAAGCAATAATGAATTTTAGCTGAAAAAATATTATGTTTTTGAGAAGCAAAAAGTTGCACGCCATACAAAATATCTTTAAGTGTCTCACTGAGCTAGTTGCGCCATCTGTGGAACGCCGAATTAACAAAATATTTGACTGGTCCATCTCCCCCGTACTTACCCTAATTTGAAAAATCTTACGAGGTCTTTTTATAAAAAAATATTACATTTGCGAAATTCTCTATCTTTTCACTAAATATAAAATTGGCACTGTAAAGAAAACTATATATCGCCTTTCTCTTAATGTTAAAATTTTAACGTTCAGAAACGAAAATAAAACTTAAAAAATAATAACTTACTTTGTGTCCCATATTTTTAAAAGTAATTATTTTTGAACCCTAATTTCATAATTTAGTCCACTAGCAGAACGTAGTTATTAACGAAAATCGCTCTTACTTTGTCTTCAAATCATATTCTCAATTCAAAATTTAAAAAAATATGAAATCAAGAAGATAGTTTAAAATAAAACGTGGAGATGCACGATGTTTTAACGCAATCTGTCTTCCGCAATCGAAGTCCAGCTGGCTGAGTGGCTAAGGCGACAGGTTTAGGAAGCGGCTTGTCGCGGGCTTCAATCCGAGGTTCGTCTGCGCACTCTGTTCTTGTTATAGTTCGAGATGAGTTTGACCCAGCAAGTTCGACGCGTATTGACTTCGTCTTTTGCAATATCTTGTCTCAGACTTGCACTCTTGCCGTGTCAAACTTGCTGCAGATTTGCAGAGCAAGATTGCTGCAAACTAAAATTGCTATCTGTGTATCGCCATTTATTCGCGAAGATATAAGCAATACATTTCATGGAAATAAAAACTTCTTTTCTATATATCCTCGTATAAAACAAGGAAAAATCTATTGGGAATAATTTAACCTTTTTCATCCTCTGCTCCCACAAGACAATTCCAGAAATAATCAGAAGCGGGTGACGCACAACCCCATCGCTGTGCGATACACGTACGAAAATGAAATAAAGGGCCGAACAGAATAAAATATCTTCCATTGACCATCTGCTCCGCAAGTATTTTTATAACGGCCGTAGATCCTCCCAAATACATCTGTCAATAAACATAATATAGAAGTGACACGCGCATTTGCTCGCTCCTATCTATAAAGCATCTCGGCTGCGAAACAGGAAAGATAAATATTTCGCCTTGTCATATCGTTTCTATAAAGCAGCTCACTTCCAAATAAACCGGCACCGAAGCCAGATGTTCCGCTTTCCGTGTGATGCAAGAAGAGTGGAATTTTTGAAATTGGATTGTTTGGAAATGAATGCCGAGTTTATACCTTTTTTTCTTTTCATGGTCTGCGAATTTTCTAACTTGTTTTGAGGTTAAACAGAGAATCATTTCTTATGGGTGTTCGAAAAATATAAATATAGTAGCTGATATGCTGGAGATGAAAATAATAATGTGTTTTTGCTGGTCTCATTGTCGACTTTTGAGTTACAACACACAAAACCTTCTTATCGTTTATTACTTTATTGTGAATTGAAACGAGTGCGTCATTGGGAACAAACAATTTTAGAAATCTTTCTAAATCTTCTTTAAAAACCGCCTAAAACTAATTTTTCTCCATAAGTTAATAATATTTTTTAAAGATTGTACAAGATTTCACTCAACATTGTCAATGACAACTCGGATTCAGATAAACAAAATGGTTTAGAATATTTACAATATTTTCATTCAATTCAAATGGCAACATTAAGGTATGCGACTGTGTTCGGAGACATTTGTTTTGAAAAATAACATATATATATATATATATATATATATATATATATATATATATATATATATATATATATATATATATATATATATATATTTAATGTTATTTTTCAACTACATATGTTTTAAAGCTATGAAAATATTGTAAAATTAATCTTTCAAAGTAATATTTTTTTAAAAACTGAGAAATTTGAAAAAAATTACTAAAATATTTGTCTTACGCTAACAGCCATAGACAAAATCGTATTCTAAATATACATAAATCCTTGTAGGAGTACATTTGCATGACAGCTATCTGTGTTATGCTCTAAACTATTTCTTGTACTTCAAAATAGTTTTGAGATATAGCTGAACATAGTTACTGAACTGGTAAATTTTTCTTAAAAAATGCTTTTCGTTTATATTTAAGCACTTAAAATTAATACTCGATTTTAAAATTGACCTTAATTTTTAGAGGAAAACATCAAGCATATTACAGGAAACAATCTCAGAAAATTTCATATCAATACTTGAATAACGTTTTGAGAAATCATTGTTACGGTCGACAGTTTTCCTCAAAAATATCATTTCGCAGAAAACGCATTTAAAGTTTTCATGCAACATAAAATAATGCTTACAGTTCAGTAATAAAGCAGCTGTAACTCCATTTGTAATTCATTTACAGTAAAAAGTGAGACAGTTTTAGAAAGTTTATTAAACAGGATACACACACACACACACAAAATTAAGTCATAAACAATTTTTTGATAATTTCATCAAAAACGACGATTTTAAACCAGTCGGGTACCTTAAGGATAAAATAATCTTTTCTGTTAGCCGAAACGTAGTTTTCAATTAATAAAAAATAAACTATTTATCCATCAGGCAGCCGAATTTTTAAAAATTATTATTTAGATGCAACGTTTGAAAACATGTCCAAGTACCATTGAGCCATACGAATTGTCATTTACATGCAAGGATTTATCAGAAAAATATGATTTTAACGTCTCATCAGCACTAAGTAAACCCATTAGCTTCTGAAAATCGCAGGATGCAGCGGAAAATACTTGCTTTGAACCCGCGGAAATTCAGGTATACGCAGTCAGAGGGTTAAAAAATTGTCAATAAACCCTCACTGAAACCTTTCTTAAGCTTCTGCATTTGTAAGTAAGCACGTATAATACATTAAAAAGGTACACGCTTACACTTACACGGTACGCACAGTACTTTACAAAGGAAGCAAGTACTTATAACATTACAATAATCGTATATCAAATTAGCGGTTGACGGCTATACGGTCATAGGCGAAAAAGTAAAAATATATATTTATTATTAGCAATTGACAGAATGTCAATACGCGCCTAAGTAAATGAATGAATTTAAAAAATACTTTTATGCGAAACATTAAATAATACAAACAATTATCTTACCGTCTCAACTTGATTTTTAATTAAAATTAGAATATCAGTTGCGTCAAACTAGTTTTTAGTACCTTCTAGAGATTTATAAAATTTACCTTACCATATGATTTTTAAATACTTCGAGAAGCTAGTTTTTCAAAGGTTAATAATTTTTAAAGAATAATACAAAATTTAATTAAGCATCGCGAGTTGCACCAGGGAGGTAAAAAAGAAAAACGATTTTAAAAGTCGATATTGTTTTAATTCAATAGGAGTGGCAACACTCGAGATAATATATTATTTTCTGAATATGGAAACGTAGTTTTTAATAATTAAAAAAACGAAGTATTTCATTATTTGAAACCAATTTTTCACTCAAAAGTTCCTTCTGCTTTTTAGTATTTGTAAACAAAATATGAAGAATATCTATTCAACAGTTTGGATTTTTAGCTTACAAACTATTTAGGAATTTTACCTTCCATTGGGTGAATGTTTAAAACAATATTTAACTGCATTGTGTAGGTGATAGTGGTTTTTGTTAAAAAAAAGAAACGATTGTCTCGGAAATCATTTGATAATGATTGTTTAAATTTATGTTCATGAAGGTTATTTCTACCTAGAAGAACACAAAATCGAAATATTTTTGAATATTTACCAACTAAAAGAACTGAAAGTTGGTATTTCAATGACATTTATTGTTAACTTGCTATTGTTTCAGTTAATAATTGTATATTTGCTTTTATCGTAAAAACGGCCCATTTCATCTCTGTCTTAACCAACATTTTATAAGCTAAAATGTCGTTTTTGAAAAATCTTGAAATTATAAAGGTTTTAGAAATAGCATTACATAACAGACACTCAAATTTGTACGTGAAAATGTGATTTATGCGTGTTTGTATTTGTTTTAATGAATGAAAATACTTAAGTTTAAGGAGACACATTATCTTTTGAACAATATTTTTTTATTTGAAGTATTATTGAAAAAAATTTTATACTAATAAAGCATAACAATCATATAAAGTCATCTTAAAAAGAAAAAAAATCATTTTGATCTGCTTGTTAAGTTAAAATTTAAATTTTTTAAAGAAAAATGCAATTTTTAAAATTCCCTACTACTTTTTCAAATACGAATATTTTTGCTTCAAATTTTATTTGCCATTTCATTGAAATATATTACACGAAACTGTGTATGGATTTTAAGGTGCATTTAATATTCACTTAAATATAGATTTTTAACTGTTTTATGTGGTGAAAAATGAAGAAATTTAGCACAAACTCAATTTTTATCTTGTAAATTAAAGAAACTGAGCAACTGAATGCTTATTGTATGCACAGTTTTATCATATACATAACGATAAACAAGTGCACGAAATTTGAAAGCTCTACCTAAAAAGGGAAAAACGCCTTAACATTTTGAAAACATGCAAGTCAAGAAAAGTCCGAAATGGAGAAAATTCCCAGTAAAGTTGCCATTTTCGCATATCCATCATCGATTATCGTAAATAAACGCCTAAATAACTTCTATAATATTAGAGGTACCAATTTGAAATTTTGATACGATAAATTGAAAGATAAGATAAATAAAGCAAGCCAATAAAATAAAAATTGATATTTTGACCATTTTTTGGGTAATGTGTACCCTTAATTTCTGCAATCGTAAAATTCGCCAACATTTCAAAAACTGATTAATGTCTGTGTTGCACTCCAGATTTCCAACGACTCTTCGGCACACATGTGACGTTTCTATTCTATAATTAATATAACATCCCCTAGAAAGGCGTGGAGAACTCGAGTCTTTTTCCTTCTCTCTCTTCCTTACCTGCTCATTCTTGCCTTAGACAACCGTGGTATCCAATGAAAGGGAATTCTTTTTCTAACTTCTTATATTTTATTTCGTTCTTTGAGGCATCGAATAACTTTGCCGCCATTACGATGTCATTCGAGGTCGTATTGCAGTGCCGTTTCATTTCTGGGATGATTATTTTCTGTTTCGTCACCTTCCCATTTTCTCGATTTCTTCCCTTTTCCTTCCTTTTTCGTCTCTATTTTTCGCTCCTCCTTTCTAACTTTTCTGTCATGTGACATTGGCGAGATTTTTCTACATTTGATTGCTTTCTCGTCTCTCTTTCTATTACGAGATGAATGTAGCGATATAGAGGTGTTTATTCACACCAAACATACCGACACTTTGAGAGATTTAGTAGGTTAAGGTTTAGTAGAAAGGTATGTTTGAGACATATGATTGCTATAAAGCAACTTTGTCTCGAATGGAAGAAAAAAAATTGAGAACTAAGTCTCGAATGGTAGAAAAAGGTTTGAGAACTAAGTTTCGAATTGAGGACTCGCTTTGCGAGATATGGGTATACCATGCAATAGGTCAAATAAATAGGTTCCCAAATCAATATTTTCTTTTCTGACTGAATGCAGATAACATAGACTTTAGTTAGAAGACATTAAAGAACGTAATTTTAAAGTAATAATTCAAAAAAAATTACAAAAAATTGTCACCGTTTGGTTTTATTTAAATAACTTGAAAACAAACGGTAATAAAACGAGGAAAAGATTAAGTTCAGTTTTTAATGAGAAATAATATACAAATTAAAATAAAGATTAAAAGAATCAGGAAATACAGATGTTTTACTACGTCTTATTTCAAATTTCACTGAGTTAAAAAGTGATCATGGTGTATGATTTTAGTTCATGTACCATTTCATAGTTCATATGCAAACTCTTAACCATCGTGCACGTACATTGTACGAGCATCGAATTATCGCATTTTTAGCCTTAAAAACCAAAATTTAACCATTAATTAGCTTTATAATCTGACATAAAAATTACGTAGAATCCATAAACATCTCAAGCATTCTATGCCTTCTTAGATGAATGAAAACGACAGTCCTTTTTACTTTCTCGTATACGAAGTATACAAAGACAAAGTATTGTAATCGTCAAAAAATTCGAGCTCGAGATTTTGACGAATCTCCACGTTTTAGACCTCCCTGAGTCCGAAAAACACAATTTGGGAATTATGTCTGTCTGTGTGTCTGTGAACACGACAACTCGAAAACTATTAGAGATACAGGGATGAAATTTGGTATATGGTCTTTAAACATAATTTGTAGCTTTCTATCAAATTTTGGACAAAATCCGTCGACGGGAAGTCTGTCTGCATGTACGAAGTCATGTGAAAAATACAACTCAAACACTTGAATAGCTACATGGGTAAAATTTGGTACATAGTTTTATCGTCATGAATGTAGGCCCGTATAAAATTTGGGCCAAATCCGTCAAAGGGTTGACTGTCTGTCGGTCTGTATAATTTACTTTTGTAACGAATCCCTTATCTCCACACGCATGCGTACTGGAAGCAATCTTCTGTGCACGCGAAAGCTATGGAGCGAATTACGACAGTTTGTCCTTGAGCCGGCAAGAGCGGAAAATCGGTACGCATCTCTTTGAATTTGATTCTTTACCTAGATATTTTACAATCACTATAATGAAAAACCTTCTGATAGTCATTGGATTCTGGTTAACAGTAAGTTCGAATTTTTTTAGCCACGCGGAGGGGGGAGGGGAAACGGCACCTTTTTGGGAAAGTATACGAGAAAGTTTAGGGGAGAACACTCCCGCTGGTTTGACTTAACTTGCTTAGCCTGTCCTTCATCTCTGAATCAAATGTTTGTAGCTTAAATCCGTATTAACCCGTTACGCGCAACATCCTATTCATAGGACTGTAACGTTTCACTTCCGTGGCTGAACGGAATGCACTTCGTTGCTTCTTTTTTGCTTTGTCTACGAAGTCAATAGGTTTAACTAAACCCCAAAGCAGCAATACACCAACAGTCAGCCAGATTGTGAAGTCAAAGTATCGTCATTTTCAATTTTTTTTGGTTTTGCAGTTTATTTTTCAAATAATGCAAGGAATTAAAAAGTGATTTTTATATTTTGATATTTAACTATATTTTTAAAATCTTTGATGTTTATGTAAAAAGGTTTTTTTATATGATTTTTTTGCGAAATTTTAATTTTTTTTCTAAAGAAAAAGAAAAGAAAATACAAAAGAATTTTTTTCCTCCGAATTATTTTTACTTCACAGTTAACATAATCTTGGTGTTTTAAACACATTTAATAGAAATTTATGGAAATCTATGCTTTAAATTAACGATTACACCTCATGTATCCTATTGTTTGCTGCTGAAGCAAAGAGTTCTTACCAACGATCTCCAGAAATTTTGTGTTGGATTTAAATACAGAATGCTGGCGGGCCATTGCAAAATAATAAATTTTTTCCCCGCTGAATCGGATTTTGAGTGATGATGCCGCATGTGCAGTTACATTAATATTAATAAGAATATTGGAATTTTGTTTACTTTTTACTGGATAGTTCCTTGAGAAATTACTATAAGTATCTATTAATTAATTAAAAAGTCCAATGGGTGCAATTTTAGTGAATGACCGACGCTGTGACACTATACAAGATTTAAATCTTGACTGCTGGCAGGCCATTATAAAATAATTAATATTTTTTCGCTGAATCGGGTTCGCATTTGGGCTCTATCGAATATTTTCTATGTCCGTGGATATGCTGTTCCTTATACAGTGTTTCCACACTTATAGTGGCAAAAAATCTAATTTATAAACAATTAGAGAGAGATATATAGTTGCAGTTGGAAAAATGCTTTAAAATAAGGGAAGAATTTTTTTTGTCACTAAATACATTCCTGTAAAAGTTACGAATTCTAATTTTTATACGGTCCTCTGGTCCTATCAGTCATATTTAGTAAAATATTATTCACACACTAACATTTTAAACAAAAAAAGTTCCACTTTTCTGCGATTAAAACTGCCCAAGTTATTGAGGTTTGAATATCGCTGACAGTTTTAGTTTCAGAAAAGTTGAACTTTTTTTTGTCTAAAATGTTAGTGTGGGAAGAATATTTTACTAGATATGATTGATAGGATCGAAGTATCGGATTTCTTGAGTTAAAATAAAGAAAATAGATTTTTGAATCAGTTTTCTGCCTTTTTATGAATACAATAAGTCAATGACCTTCTGATCTGACTTCATATCAGAGGGTTGCGTGTTCAAATCACGTAAGGGTCACCAATTTCTTTGGGAGGCGACGGAGGTGTTCAATTTATATTTTCCATCTTGAGGTAATTAAGAGAAGCAATTAATTATTAGAAGGTTTTTATCTTTCACCAAAGAATAATAAATACGGACGACATTCGCAAAAACAAACAAAAACATTTTAGTTACAGATCTGAAACACTAATTTTAAGAACGCACGTGAATCAATGCACGGAAGAGAAAAACTGCAATGCGACGATGCACGTGCAGCAAAAAGTATAAGCCTTTAATTTTTATAAAATCAAACTTTATTTACAAGATGTTTGTCATCATCATCGAGAATAACTGGCTTGGAGTGAGTCACAACAACGCCAAGAGCTACATGGATAATATTTGGCATGCCGTCTTTACAGGAAAATTGCAAATACCTTTAAGTATTTTGGTCGAAAACTATCTGCGGAAAGTATGTCTGTCTATGTGCGTATAAACCGGTAACTCAAAAACACAGTAAGCTAGACAGATAAAACACAGCGTGTTGACTTCACAACACAATTATAGATATCTATGAAATTTTGAACGAAACTCTTCAATGGGAAGCCTGTCCATATGCGTGCATATGAATACGATAAATCAGAAATGCTAGACGGACGAAATTCGACGCACGGCTTTATGACTAGAACTTGGTCAAAATTTCAACCAAGTCTGTCAAATGGCTGTCTAATAGTACGGATACGAAAGAGACAAACCAAAAATGAGAGAAGCTACATGAATGAAATTCGGTATGGGATACTGTGGGCCACCAGCCGCAGTCGAGTACCTGTAGATGGCGCTGCCATCGCCAGTGACGTCAGAGAATCAAGCTGCCGAGAACAGTCCCAGATAACACGTAAGTTTGCAGCAAGTTTCATTTTGACTTGATATTAGCTTGTCATAGCAAATTTGACGCGTCAAATTTGAAGCGAACTTGTAGCAAATTCGCCGTGACAACTAGCGCCACCTTCCTTGCATTGCAAGTCTGCTGCAAGTTCACCGTGACAAATAGCGCCACCTCCTTTGCAATGCAAATTTGAAAAACAAGCTTGATGCAAAGGTAGCACAAAGAGATAATTATCTTTGTCTCTGCTTAAAAAAAAACATCCGATTTTTAATAGCAACTCCTACTCCACCCTTCTTTTTATTAATTCAATAAATCAATGATAATTTGTAAAAAACTAACTTTTTTTATAAAAAAATTTTTGAAACATTTTCCCTCTTTTTACTAAAAGTTTTTACTTTAAAGAAAACTATATCGCCTTTTTCTTAATGTTGAAATTTTAACATTTATAAACAAAATTAAACCGAAAAAACAGTCAATGTTTGTTGAAAAATAATAACTTATGCATTTTGTCCCATTTTAAAGTAATTACTTTTGAATTCTAATTTCATAATTTATTCTACTAGAAAAACGTAGTTATTAGCGAAACTCGCTCTCTCATTGACTTCAAATCATATTCTCAACTCAAAAAATGAATGAAATCAAAAATATAGTTTAAAATAAATTGGATGCGAATCGAATTGAACGATGTATTAGCGAAATCTATCTTCTACTCTCGTAGCCGAACTGGTCGAGTGGTATAGACGTCAGGCTACCAGCCGGTAGGTCGCGAGTTCTATCCCGGGTTGTGTTCGTGCTCTGTTTTTGCTATAATTTGCAATGAGTTTGCAGAGCAAGTCTGCTGCAAATTTGCTGCAAGTTCGTCCCATTGTGACTTCGAAGCTTGCGTTAACTTGCTGCAAACTTGTTTCACCCTTGCACTCTTGTCGTGACAAATTTGTAGTAAGCTTGCAGATTTGTAGTGCAAGTCTGCTGCAAATTTGCTGCAAACTAAAATGGTATATCTGGGGTAGAGACAACGAAGTGGTACGAGACGCATAAACGACGTGGGTTGTCTTTTCTGGCAAGGACAAGAGACGACAATGTGCCGTCCAAAAGCCTTTTTAATGACGATTTGCTTCAACTGTATACATCTGTAACTGTAAATAACGCATCTTCAAAATGTAAACTTAATATTGATAATATAACCATTTAGATTGATGAACTGTGTATTATTTATATGGAGCCTGCCTGATAACCTCTACAGTACTGACATCAAAATCGTGGAATTGCACCAGATTTTGGATGCAATCGAACAAAAGGAATATTCATGCTTACTCGGTTTTCTTCCCTCTACTATGAAGCAACAAACGCACTATATTGTGTACAGAGTGATTATAAGAAAACTTTACGGATATATGCCCCCTAGCGAGCATACCGTCCGTTGGAACGGAATAAAATTTTGAATGCAGGTATTATACTGTATGAATGATGTGAAAAACAATAGACCACTTCTCACATTTAAAGTAACAGTGACGAAATTGGGAAATTTGAAGATGGCAGCACCTACTTTTTTCACGGAAACGTGATCTTTACAGTAAAAAACTTTAAATGGAGTTTGGACAGCACTTTTAGACCGTAAAAAACATAAGAAAGACGCAGTTCGGGTCTGCGCCGTAGATTTTTCGCGGAAACGTCGGGATCAAATCATAAAAAAGTGTTTCGTATTAATATGCACTTTAATTATCATTCTCTTTAATATAATATTTACACAGGGTAGTATAACGGCTACAGAATAGATAAATCACAAGCTACCACAGACTCTTGCAACATACGATAAACTTGTGATTTATCTATTTTGTAACCATTAAACTACTCTGTGTAAATATTGTATTAAAGAGATTGATAATTAAATTACATATTAATACGAAATACTCGTTTTATGATTTTGTCCCGACTTTTGCACGAACAATCTACAGCGCGGACCCGAACTGCGCCTTTCTTACGTTTTATTTAGAGTATCATTTGATGGCGCCATTTGTTGACAGTATATAGAACTACATTTCGCGTATGCGCAGTAAAACATTATTTACTGCAAATGCTAATATTTCCCGTAATATTCAAATTTTTGAATTCAAATTTTAATACATTGTTTCTTTTACTTATTGTCAACTATTCTGTAATTTTCCTACAATTCGAAAGAAAACTCTGCATGTTATAATAAAAAAACATGCAGAGTTTGAAATTTTCAATTTAATACAGACTTTTACTTATATTCTGATAAATATTTTTATTGTGTCACTTTGGGTCCTAGCAATACTCCTCGAGCTCTTTAAAATGACACCAGAATGAACCTCCTAGCTAAACGCGTTTCCACGCTACACTTATTTATAACCTTACATAAAGCTAATTCGTAACAATGACGCGCATGCGCCTACACTGCTACGATGACGTTACAAGCAAAACAAATACTATGCGATAAACTCTTACAGATATGATCTATCCGTTGCGAGGTCAACCATTCTTTTCGCATTATTAGTCTCGTAGTTATTAGCGTTTCAAATCTGATGGTATTTTGTCACACAAGAAAGTTCGAACGACTATTACTGGAACGAGCGGAAAGACGCTTTCACGTCAAAATGGCAGCGCTAGACTTAGAGGAAGAAAAAAGTGAAAACAACCAATAAAAGACAGAGAAGAAATAATTCTTGAAACATTTTAAATGTACCGTTCCTCTAAGGATCACGTTTCCGTGAAGAAATGTAGGCGTCACCATTCGAAAATTTCGAAATTTTGTCACTGTAACCGCAACTGTGTAAGCTGGATTATTTTACCTCACAACATTCTTGAGCGCATACCGTATTGTTGCAAAAGTCTATCTGTGGGTGTATGGTGTAAACAGTCCAACACGCAGGATAATGGAGAATGAAGGTTTATTTACAAATATTTAGAAAAACACGTATCACAGGTACAGGAAACAATAATTCTTGCACAGATTACCAATGTAAACAGACAGCAATTCACAGGTAATAATAGTTCAGCACTTCGTATATAACAACACAAACACTCAGAAAATAACTAGTAACGACAATAACTGCACTTTCAATAGCGCTCAGCTCACCAGCTTCCTAGCTCGCACTGCGGATGAAGCTCTAAAGTCGTTCCCAATGGATCAACACTCCTACCGCGCGGCGTCTAACAACTCACTAGCTCGCACAGCGGCTGGAATTCCAAAGACGTTCGCGCTTCAAGGCGACCAACACACACTCCGTCGTCCAAGCGTTCTCCTTATATAGTTTTCCCGGCAGGCCTTGACGTCACATGGAATGATCTAACACATTCATGGCGTATCTTCTCTCCTAATAGAGATATCGAGAAGATTCCAGCATCTTTGAGATCCCATATTTCGTCGCGAAATTTTTCGCCAAAGTCAGGGGTCCAGACTTGGCTACTGTCCGTCATCTCATACTTACCCCTGTAAAACTCTCTTCCCAACCATAAGACTCACGTTGCTGGGAAGCGACTTTCCATGTTTGCAATAGTATAATACCTGCAATGAAAATTCTATTCCGTTCCCTTAGACAGTATGCTCGCTAGGGGGTCATATATAGGCAAAGTTTTTTTATAATCACCCTGCACAAACAGGACTAAGTCGAGAAGAGAAAAGTCTGTTAGTTTTTGTTGTTTCAAAACTAGAAGAGGTGGTCTTGACGTACTAAATAAAAAAAGAAACAACGCTCATCGATTGAAATATACGAGATTTTATGGTTTGAGAATGATTTCTTTTGGTGCAATTTAAATTCTAGGCCCATTTTATTTCATTTTATCCTTTCCATCCGGCACGCTGTAAGGTTTATCTCGCATCCGTGGCCCCAGAACAACAAAGAGGAATCAAATTTTAGTGAAGCAATGCATGTTTCTGCTTATGTGGAAGATTCTGTCTTATTTCCAGATGGGAGGATATACAAAGCTATTGCAAGATGCAAGAGATTGGATATATTATATACGGAAATGGTATAGATTCTGCCAAATGGACTTTGAAGATCCCGAATGGTGTTACAACATTCCTTGGCATCACATCCAATCCGGAAGATATCGATTCACTGCGAAAGCGATATTTCTGTTATTGCTTACAGAGGATATTACCTTTATCGTACATTATACTTATTGTTATGAAAATCATCCTTGAAAGAAGTCCAAGGAACAGGATAATGGATAATGTCGCTTTACATCCACGAACATGCCAGAAACATGAAGCACAGTTAACAAGAAAAACAGTACTTGTACAAACTAGCAATACAAAAACTGCGCTGAGCATTTAGAGCTGGCCGACTGGCGTTGCGAATGAGATTCCAAAAAAATTGTTTCCTTGTTTGAACAACTCGATATTTATAGCTTTTCCAAAAAGGAGTGACGTCACATGGAATTATCTAGAAATATATCCATATCTCGGTTCCTAATAGAGATAGAGCCCTAATTCCTGCATTTTCTAAAACCTTTATTTTTTGCCAAGGTAGGGCTCATTTGCTGTCATCCAATACGAATCTCTGTAAAACTCTCCTCCCAACCACAAGACAAACATTGCAGGGAAACGGCATTACAGTTTCGCAATAGAATTACACAGAAAGACTGTGAAAAACACGTTTTAGATAGAATGAGTTCTTTCCTCGAGTTCTAAATTTTCCATAGCTGTATCTTAGCTCTGATTATATGACTTTTGTGTGACTTTATTTGTTTCATGTTCGTAAAGTTCATGGAATTCTGCAACTGATTTTTTTCCTCACTTCCCAATGCGATAGAAATTTGAAATTTCGCCCAAATATGTTTTCTCAACGGTAATACACTATTTATAATTTTTAGAACGTGATTATTAGTTAAAAGATTCATTTAATTTAATGTTTATTCCATATAAGCGACGCCACCTGAAAGTATATTTAAGAAAAATTGATTTCAAGATTTTATGCTAATGAATTATAAATTGAAGATTAAAACTGCAAAATAATTGAAACAAAAAATATCTCCTTTCAACTATCAAAAGTATTTTTAAAAACTGCTTTTGTTTAATTTATTATTATACCAGAAGATATGGTCTAAAGTCTCTTTTGATAAGAAAAATGGAACAACGCGGCTCGATCGAAATATACGAGATTTTATGATCCAAGATTGATTTCGTTTCATCCAATTTAAACTCTCTGCCAATTTTATTTCCGTTCCCTTCCTCGCAGGAAGCCGTAAGTCTTCTCCACAGTCAGAGAACAACAAAGAGAAATAAAGTTTTATTGGCGCAATGCATGATTCTGTTTATAGGCGGACGATTGAATCTTGCTTCGAGATGGGAGAGAGATACAAAGCGACTGAGAAATGGAAGAGATTGGATTCTAAAATGCTGGAGATTGTGCGAAAGGTACTTTGAAGCTGCTGGAAGATTCCATAAAATCACATCCAGTATGGATTCTTTTGATGCATTCTGATATAGATTTTTATTTTATTGTTTATCGATGATATTACCTTTATTCTACATCATACATACAGAACGAACTTGTATGACATGTTTTAGATACAACGTAGTATATTTTTTGTATTTTATATCTTCCATTGCTTCTATTTATCAAAGTAAAGAACAGAGAGTTTCTCGCGTGCGAGTATAATGGTGGATGATAAGTTCCATATATCTTTGTTCGTGATATAGCTTCAGAAATGAGTGACACTTTTCGTTTCAGCTACTTACTAGCCGCCTTCAGCGACCAGTCTTTTCGACGACAAAATAGTGACAGAGCTCCATTTCAGTTTATTCTTTGATGAATAATTTGATATTCTTCTTCTTATTATTATCTTATTCTTGTCTTATGCATAATTTGATTCAGCAGGGAAATACTTGGTAAGATTCTTCAACCAAGTATTTTCCAGGTTCAAATTATGATAGACATTTAAGACATGTTGTTATAGAAGTCTTGCACCGTTCATTGTGCAAATAAACGTTTTTAATGGCGTCAAGTCACATGACACAACTGCTTGCATCATCTACCATCTAATTGCGCGTTTTTTAATCCTCATAGAGAATACACGGTTGATTTCAACATTAAAATAACGCGGAGTATTTTGGTACCATCCGAGTCCCCAGCCTCTTGTATGGATAATCTGTAAAGTCTCTGCATTACCATGAAGATTGCTTTAATCCTCTGCCGTATTGTATCTTCATATATCCGATGTCCAGATTGATTAGTAATGATGAATGACAAGAATAGTGGCACCGTGAATAATAGAAATGGACAATGGATCTGATTTTCTAGTCAGTAGACTATGTGCTGTGGCAAATTGATTGGTAATGATGAATGGCAAGATAGTGTCACCGTGGATAATAGAAATGGACATTCGATCTGATTTTCTAGTCAGTAGACTATGTGCTGTGTCAAATTGATTGGTCTGATAAAATATTAACCACATAGACGGTAGAAAGGAACCACGGATTTTATTTTCTAATTAATAGTCCAGGTACGATGGGAGATTTATTGGTAATGATGGCTTACAATATACTG
>BGPR01002289.1:1839-22238 GCA_013235015.1 Araneus ventricosus
GCAATAATTCGCCAAATTTGAATTTTCTTTCTATATTCAAATATAAAGGAATGATGGGAAATGCAAATTTCAACTGTCCACCATTTCTACACCCTTTAAGCTGGATAGCCCATCTACGAACTCGGCCGAGATTTTCACTATACTTACAAAATATCCCTAGCCGGTTAAAATCCAATCAGAATTACAAAATTACTCTAGTTACCGTGTTCACAGGATAACATGGCTCTCTTGACGGGCTTTACACCTTTTGGGTAAGAAGTGTAGGCGTGGTCAATAAAAAAATAACATGGCTTTGTTTTGCATTCTTTGTGTTTTGTTTGTTTTGTATTTTTTGTGTTTTATTAGCTTTGTATTTTTTGTGTTTTATTAGCTTTGTATTTTTTGGGTTTCATTTGCTTTGCGTTCTGCTTGGTTTTGTGTCTTGTATTGTAATAACCATCGTTTTGTAGTGCATTTTTGGGTCTGTAGCTGTTGTGTCACTAAGTGCAATAATTGCGTGACCTTGCTCTTAAGTTACACTTCTATTTAAATATGTAACTTGCCTTTTTAAATAGAAAAAAATAAAAAAGAAAAAAGTATACAGAAGAAACAGAAGAAGTAAACAATAGCGATAACAATACCCCTTTTTGCGCGCCCAACGCAGCAGCATCCAGTGATTGCATTAACAAAATTGTTCTACAATTAACCAACAAATCACTATAGAACTAAACAACAAAAAAATTCTCTAATAATTAAAATAATTAAAAAACATAAAAGAAAAAAAATTAGAAAATAAAAGAAAATACAATCAAAATGCAAGAAATGGAAGAGAACTCGAATGGCTAACTTTTTCAAAGTCCACTCGCCACCGGAATTCTAATATGAATAAATTTTCAATCAAGGGTAAGACTACATAGTCAAAATTATACCCCCTGCGGCCTGAATTTATCCATTAACTGAAATATAGGAAATAATCCCTTTGGAAAAAAAGACATAATAAAATCCTTTATAACAAATCCAATAGATACTAGAGAACGTAAAATATTAAATATGGTAAGCCTTGAAGTTGATGCCAGGTTTTCCGGGGGGGGGTCATCAAAAGGCTCTACAACCATTGGGTTGAGTCGACCCTCCTAGGCTATGGAATGGAAAGATAACATGGGTAAAGCCTTATATGTATATATAAACTTTTGAACGAAGTTGGGTTTAGGTTCTAGGGGTCAGGATTGGTGAAGATCAGCAGAATTTTTCCAGAAGTCGGGTCTTGAGAACCATTGCAATAGGTAGACTTCCTATAAGGAATCTACCTAAAATTATTAAAACCGAATGAACATATAATCGAACAGCTGTTTTATTCGTGAGGCACATTGCGATCGTTTAAACACGAAAATGATTGCAACTAACGGAAGCGTTAAATAGTGTTTTGTTGAGACGTTTTGGGGGTGTCGCCTGGATTCAGATTTAACGTATGGGTTGAATTGAATTGATTTGTACAATGGACCACTGTCACTTTAACGCGTCCCATTCCTGATGTGGTATGAATGGAAATATTTAAGGATGAGACTATATATATATATATATGTAATAATTTAACATTTTCCTAATTTTAAAAACGTTTCTTTCCTAAAATTATTTCTACTTCTTCCTAATTCGTAAAAAATATTTTTGCTTAAGCTCTAGTACACGAGTAACTGTCACTGTAACTCGCTGAAATCCGGTTTCAGCCGCTCTAAAGCTTTCGGGTATTCCCCGTTTCTAAATTAACATTTAAGCTCGCCGCGATATTGCAACTTCCTCTTTTGTAATAATGTAACTGGGGTCTATTCTGGTACCCCTGGTTGGGTTGGGTTCTGTTGTTAGCATGCGGAACCGAACCCAACTCCCAACCCAACCCGGGGGTACCAGAATAGACTCCACTGACTCTGAAAGACGTGCCGCCTTCGAACGCACTTTTTGAACAATGGTCACGGCTTCGATCAAAATGAATTATCCTTCGAATATTTAAAATTATCTATTATACTTGGAAATTAACCAGCATTTTCGTCTTGATATGGAATAAAAAGAAATCAAATCGATTACGACCTGTTTCCTTAGAAATGATGTTTCATTTATTTGCATAAATGACATGTGGAGGGTCCGAGTTGCCATGCTTTACCCATTTTGCACTAATACTGCCATGGTAATGTATAAATGTTATATTTTCTGTGTAATAATGGTTCATGTAATAGATCAGTTTGTATCCACGAGACAGCAAGAACAATTTGAAATTCACTGACATTTTGAACGCAACTGATGAACTTTGAGTGCTATTTTCTCAGAAATCGATCTCATAGACTTGGTTCACTTTAGCTGTGCAACCTCCATAGATTTCTCATAAGGATTAATAGAATTATGGATTGGAATTTTTTGGAATTATGCCTGTTTGTATGTTTGTGAATATAGAGCTAGACAAATAAAATTTTATATGGAGTACAAATTTATTCCATCACAATCAATTTTCCTTATTGGTTCACTAAAGTACAATTTTCATAATCAATATACTTATAAATTGTTATTTGAATAGTTTACAAACAAATATATCAGTTATTTACTGATTCTAAACACATTCCTTTTAAGATATTCCAAGGTGGTGTGTTGGCAAATTATACTAAGGAAACAGAAGTTAGAAGAGCCATTTACTGTAGCACGTTGTGGTGTCTTGGCCTATGAGCTACCAAGTGTAAACCAATAAAGGAAATGATTAGGTTAACCTAAGTACTTTATTTTCACAGCTATAATTTTAATAACAATTTCTTGCATAAGAAATCTGGAATAATTGATTATAGACAAAGTTCGTTCATTTGAGTTCAAAGTTCGTTTGACGTCAAATTTCAATGGTATCAGAGTTCAACAAGAGATGGAGATCAAGAACACCGTACTCCGAACGGCTTCGTAAAGGTCCGACAAAGATTCAAGACAGACCTCTTGTTCTTCTATCAGGGTGATAGAATAAGTATGTGACTGCAAGGAGTGCCCATAAGAGTTCCGAAATTCGTCGAACCGGGATTTCGAAAATAATTGCTGGTTCTCAGCGAATGTTGCCAAAGTCCGAATCAATTCGGGACTTTTAATCAGAGTTGATCACACAACTCTTTCTGCGCTGCCGAAGTCTGAACCACTTTCGAGACTTCCTAATCAGTTCTTCACCGCTCTCTTCTCCTTAATGTCCCACACACTCGTTTTGTTCGTACCTGAAGGGATGGAGCTCCCCTCCCTTTCTTTCCACTGGACAACCGAAACTCCATGCGACGAACGACTAAACACCTATCTCCCCAATGGTCAGTTTAGACCGTGGGATGGTTCCTGGGTTTCCTAACCACCAGAGCTATGCAGGTGTCCCATGAAAGTACACCGCTAATCTCCTGATAGCCGAACCATATTTTGATAGTTATTTATTTCTGTGCATTGTCGCCGTTATCAGCTTGCAGGTGCTATTTCCGCTAATGTACTTTTAATGACCACCATGTGTGGCTGGCTTGCGGTCTGAGTGAAAAGTGGTCGACTCTGTTCTCGTGGGAAAATGTTCTCGTTAGAAGGGGAAAACATCACAACCTCCCCTCTTTAATGAGAATTTTTTCGAGAGTTTCGGAAGAGAAAAAATTCTCCCTTTACACACACATAAACTTGTTCATACTACCAACAGAGGCATAATCACACATATTGCCAAATTTAAAATTTTATCTAAATCTGATATCTAAATTAACAAAACAAAGCAAAAAATACACAAATAAACACTTCTAAAAATTTGGCATTTCCTGCCTTTCTTGCTAAATAAACATACATTTTATATATACATTAAGAGAGAGAAAAAAAACCTATCTGACTTTTAATTCGTACTCTTAGTTCTAGTTTCACTTCGGCTAAGAGCGTCAGCATATAAATATTTTTTTCCTGCCTTGTGTATTACCTTATATTGAAAAGGTTGTAACTCTAGTGACCACCTCATCAAAGGTGGATTTCATCCAGCATTTGTTTTCAGCCAAACTAAAGGATTATAAAATTTTGACCGTCCAGATAATACTTGAGTTTTTTAATTGCACAAATAATGGCCGCGCATTCGCGTTCGGTTGCGCTATATCTCCGTTCAGCGTCCGAAAATTTTCTACTTAAATACAGGATGGGATACTCTTAATTTTCCGCGTCGCGTTGGGACATCACAACCCCATTCCAAGATCGGATGCATCAGTCTGAACAATAAATTCTCTTTTATAGTCAGGAGCGTACAATACGGGCTTTTTGTCAATCTGCGCTTTAATTCTTCAAAGGCCTGGTCACATTCTTTTGTCCAAGTTATACACCCTTTCTTAACCTTTCTTTTTAAAACATTTGTTAGAGGGGATGCTATTACGAAGAAATTTTTAACATAATGAGCGTAATACCCAGCTAATCCTAGGAAAGCTCTAATGAGCGTCTTTGGAGTGGGAGTGGGAAACTCTAAGAGTGCTTTGATTTTGGCTTCCGCGGGGGTTCGTACACCACCACCTACGATGTGTCCCAAATATTTTGTGTGGTTTTGGGCAAATTTGCATTTAGATGGTTTGATTGTTAAATTTGCGTCGCCTATACGTTTTAGGACTTCATCCACGTGTTTCAAGTGACCAAATTATTCGAATAGATTGCAATATCGTCCAAATACGGGACTGCGAAGCTTTCACAATTTTCCAGCACCTGTGACATCAAACTACTAAAAAAATGCGGGGCCTTGACTAACCCGAAAGGCATTCTGAAGAGAACATATATTCCAAAATTCGTCACAAACGCGGCATAACTCTGCGCACGTTTACTAAGGGGAATTTGCAAATAACCCTTTGCCAAATCAATCTCTGTAATGAACTTTGCGGCGGCCACGCGTTCTTCAACATTTGGTAAGGGAAAATATTGATTGCGTATACTAGAGTTCAAAAGTTTGTAATCTATACAGGGTAGGGAATCCGGGAAGGCTGAATTTCAGTTGCTCTGAATCAGAGAAGCTAAATGATGAAGGTTTCCCTACAAATTTGACATCTTTTAAACTTGAATCTTCGCAATGGTACTTAGCATGTTCTAACCTTCACACAATTCAATATAATTATTCGAAAGCAAAGAGAAAGTCTCTTTGATCTTCACGTTTCATGCCTCCCTGAGTCTGAAAATTCCATTTTTCCTACATCTGTCTGTGAACACGATGGATCATAACCGGAACAAGCTAGACAAACGAAATTAGGTATGTTGTTTTCACACTAATATTATAGATCTGTATAAGATTTTCAACGGAATCTATCACCTGGAAGTCTGTCTTTTTATTTGTCTGTGAACCTGACAATTCAGAAATATAACGACTTAAATGCATGAATATATCTTTTAAATTTTGAACGAAATCTATCCCCTAGAAGTCTGTCTTTTTATTTGTCTGTGAACCTGACAATTCAGAAATATAACGACTTAAATGCATGAATATATCTTTTAAATTTTGAACGAAATCTATCCCCTAGAAGTCTGTCTTTTTATTTGTCTGTGAACCTGACAATTCAGAAATATAACGACTTAAATGCATGAATATATCTTTTAAATTTTTAACGAAATCTATCACCGGGCAGTCTGTCTTTTTACTTGTCTGTGAACCTGACAATTCAGAAATATAACGACTTAAATGCATGAATATATCTTTTAAATTTTGAACGAAATCTATCACCGGGCAGTCTGTCTTTTTATTTGTCTGTGAATCTGACAATTCAAAAATATAACGAGCTAAATGAATGAATATATCTTTTCTTTACCATCGAATTGTTATTTGGAGCGAGGAAAATATTTGGGCTAACTCTGTCGATTTATTACTTGTCGGTCTGTCTATTCATACACTATACGATCAAAAGTATCCGGACACTTACGGATCTTCAGATTTTTTAGAATTTCTCTGGAAAGGCCCAACCAACTGCCCTTGAGCTTCGACCATGTAAAGAATAGACTCTAGCTCACATTTTACATTGAAGATCCGGTAACGAGGTCATTTAGGGGACCGACCAGAAATTGATGAAGAAGAAAAAAATATCTGGGCTCACCCCGTTTCACAGGAAGCTGATAATGATTTGAAAATTTCACCAATGGTTTTGCTTATTATAAATATAGCTTACATGCTTTTTCGTAAAAAATAGGAAGTATAATCTAGAAGATATAAAATTTTTCTTAAAAAATCACAAATTTTTCTTAAAAAATCACAAATTTTTCCGCATGTTTTTTGCTTATAAAATGCAGTGTTTTCCGACAAATTTTAAGAAACTAGCAAAAAAAAAGTGAAAACTTGTTAGAGAAACATCGCATAAAAATTTGGATATAATATTTTCAATATTAGAGAAAATATGAGTATTTGTAGAAAATATTTTTTTTACTGCGCATGTGCGAGATGTAGCGTAATTTTTTCTTCATAACTTCAAAGCCAGATATGTAAGGAAACTTATATAAAACTTTCCAGTCGAATACCATTAAGATTTAGAAAGATATCGGCATTGCAGTGAACAGAATTTCTGTTTCTATCCAAGAGAAACAAAATGATGAGGTTTTTTTTTCCCCATAAATTGATATTTTTTAAACTTGAATTTTCGAATAATTTTATAGACTTCAATAAAGATTGAATATATTGAATAATCAAGCATACTTATAAATAAAATTTATAATTTAAATTGCACTTCAACGATTATTATTCGAAAATTCAAGTTTAAGAAATATTAATTTGTGGAAAAACCCTCGTCATTTTGTTTCTCTTGGATAGAAGCAGAAATTCTCTTCATTGTAATGCGGATATCTTTCTAAATCTTAATGGTATTCGACTGAAAGTTTTATATAAGTTTCCTTACATATCTGGCCTTGAAGTTATGAAGAAAAAATTACGCTACGTCTCGCACATGCGCAGTAAAAGTTTGTTTACTACAAATACTCATATTTTCTTTAATATTCAAAGTATTAATTCCAAATTTTTACACAATGCTTCTCTAACAAGTTTTCACTTTTTCTGTAAGTTTCTCATAATTGGATGGAAAAACATGCAAGAAAATTTGGAATAGAATATACTTGATATTTTGTACGAAAATGCATGTAAGCAATGTACATATTAAACAAAACCATTGATGAAATTTTCAAATCATTATCAGCTTTCTGTGGGACGGGTGAGCCCAGATTTTTCTTCTTAACCAATTTATGGTAGGTTCCGTGACCGAATCTTCACTGTAAAATGTGAGTTAGAGTCCATTCTTTACATGGTCAAAGTTCAAGGGCAGTCGGTTTAGCCTTTCAGGAGAAATTCTAAAAAATGTGAAAATCCAAAAGTGTCCGAATACTTTTGATCCTATAGTGTATATGTGTCACAACTGCAGCAAGCTAGATAGACGACCTTTACGCCAAAATTGTAGATTTATGAGTGATTTTGTACCAATCTGACAGCAATAAGATCAACTATCTGGTTTTTTCGTCCGTCTGCATATATCTCTACGTATCTCTAAAACGCATCAAGCTAGAGAAATGAAATTTGGAAATCTTAATAATAAAACTGTACATTTATATCAACTTTTGGACTTAATCGATCAAAGGGAAGAGCTATAAAATGTATATTTGATTCTGTTTACTATAGTACGAAGCTAAGCACAAAACGCGAATGGAAGTATACGAGAAAGTCAAAGGGCAAACACTCTTGTTGGTTTGTTGCAGCTAATGTTTGAATGGAGATAAAATTAACTATTAATACATACATATATTTCAAAATTCTTAATTCAATATTTTCATACACTCTTTAATAATTCTTTCTTTCTAAAATCTGTCATTCTCTACTAAAAATAGAATTAATTAGAATAAAATTATATTGTTAACGTATAATCTCGATTAAATTGCAGTTAACCCGCGAGGACGCGCAAGGGGGTGTCCGACACTCACGCCACGTAAAATGGGAAAAATACTGACTTCCCTTTAATCGAAATGAATTAAATCCATGTTATCTGCCTTTAAGATCACATTCAACAGACAGAACGTGTTTTAAGAAAAAATCTTTTATTCAATTCCTACTATTAGTTCACACTCTCCCTATATATATTTATTTATATATTTTGTTCAAATTTTCAGTCGTTAATAAAATACTTTTTATTCATCCACTCAAGTTCGAATACATTTTTTAAAACTTGTAGTGGATGACACTGGATGTTAATACAGTTTTTTCAAATATTAATTCATTAATTATTCAATTCCTACTATTAGTTCACTCTCTCCCTATATATATATTTATTTATATATTTTGTTCAAATTTTCAATCGTTAATAAAATACTTTTTATTCATCCACTCAAGTTCAAATACATTTTTTAAAACTTGTAGCGGATGACACTTGATGTTAATACAGTTTTTTCAAATATTAATTCATTAATTAAATTAAATTAATTAATTTTAGTTTTATATGGGAGAAAAAATTTCTAAAATAAAATTTTTCTTTGTTGACCTAAGTAGGAATTGACTTTTAAATTTTTTTATATTACTTGCTTTTTATTGGAATTCACCATAAGGGATGTGAAACTCCCTCTTGGGCGTCCTCTCGTCCTCTTTCTTTGCTCAATTGAATGATCGTATTATGGGCAGGAAAATAATATTGTATCGCTGTTTCAGTTTTAGGGAGGAAACACGTAGATTTAAGAACTTTCTTTATTTCTAAAATGGAGATTTTTGAGGATACAAGACTTTTATCTATACTTATGAAAGACAATGTTTGTGTGTGTGCGTGTGTGCCTGCGTGCGTTGTCCAGACGAATCTATCGCACTTACAACCTTGAAATTTGGCACACAGGTAGTCTTAATGGTGACTCAGTGCACCTCGAAGCCGCGATTTTAAAATTTAATCTAGAAAATTTTTTATTTAATGCTTTGTGTTGTTTTGGTTGATTTTTGGCACTAATTTCTCAATAGAATGGTTCTGAATAACTGTACGAAAAAAATAGACACACCATCAAAAAGAGCACACGATTTCCGTTCTAATGAAGTTAGTTTTGCATTTTTAACGTAATTTACTGAACTTTGAGAAATTTTTTAAAAATAATCAATTTTGCAATCGAAATTTTATTTTTGTTTTTAAATTTGCTGCATCCGAAGTTCTAATAACACTTTATTTTCAACTTTTTTCAGCTTATAATTGGAACGGTTCTGTCGTATTTAAAACAAGAACGCTTAAAATATCTTTTCCCGTTTTTTTAAATTAATTTTTTCCTGGTCAGTTGAAAGTTATTTTTCTCTAGCGAGCTTCCTCCCGCGACACTTTCCCGGAGCGTTGCTGGAGAATTTCATTGGCTGACTGTGCAGAGCGCAGGTGACGTCATAATCTTCAACTGAATGACTTCGATTATTATTTTCGGCAGTGTCTTAACGTGTTTATGTCTCGCATATTTTATTTGCTTTATAATATAATCATTTTCACGTTGCAGTTTTTTAATATTGTTTCGGATTAACGTACTCTGCATTTTCTACAGTTGAAATGTCATTATCGCGAAGAAAAATAAGCGGGAAAATCAATAAAGTGTATCTTTTGTTTTGTTTTCAGAACTTTTCATGTCATTGTTGGTGTCTTTTTCATTTTGTTGAAGTCCTGATTCCACGGGCAACACCGTGCGTGTACTGCTAGTACTGGATAATAGTGTAAGTGAAAATATCAAGACATTGATGCAAAAGTTATATTATTCTGAGCGTAATGCAACTGTAGTCAACTGGTACATGTGTTATCTGCTTTCATCATTTGGAGGAAAAGCTTAAAATTATAGAAACTATTCTAAAAAATAAAAGTGTATTACGCTCTAAATTTATTAGATCTAAAGATAAAGTCCATCAGAATTCTTATTTGGATTTCTAAAAAAAATGGTTTCCTGTGTACCTAAGAACATTAGAAGCAGTATTTTCCTTTCCAAATTGTATAAAGATTGCATATTGATGATTTTTTAGTATAAAAAATGTTGAAAACATGTATGTAAGAAATATACTTTTCTTATATGATCGCAATGCGCTGAATAATATAATGTATTGTTTACTAAATTTTTCGTCTAAAAATTGGTTCTTGTATAACTGAAACTCTTTGCGTAAATCATTTGAACAAATATAGCATAAAAATGTTGCTAGTTTTGCTTAAAAAGCGAAATAACGAAATGGGGTGTCACCCCCCCCCCTTGTGCGTCTTCGCGTTACTCTTCGTAGTGCGCGTCCTCGCGGGTTAATTCCTACTATCTGGAGTTCGAAGCACGGTTTTGCAGGAGATCCGCTATGAATGTGGATTTAGTGCATGTTGAATCTGAAGACATAAGTCAAACGTTATCGCATGGGTATGACTTTGAAGTCTGAATACTATGTTTGCTGGCTCTCGTTTCGTCTACGCCAACTATTCAAGGCCCAAATATACGACTCTCGTCTTAAAGAAACGCTCCTGTAACTTCGAAGCGGAATGTTAAGTGAACAAAATCTATGTTTCAGTAAATGAGTTAGATTTCATTTTTTTTTGTTTTAATCCAATTAGGATAAGAGATTTTAAAACAATGCCGTTTCCCTAGACCTGTTTGTAAAAATTTAATTGTCGTTAAGTAATGAATATATTATAAGCAAAAACAGCTCATGTGTTGATTAAAAATTGGAGGTTGACAACTTCTTTAAAAAATTATAACGATCAATGAAATTCAATAACAAGACAAAAAAAAATCATGTATATATTCCTTTTTATTGGAGAACAAGCGTATGATGAGTACCACTTGCAGAATGGAGACTTTATTACCAGGAAAAAAAGTTTTACAGGAAAAATCTTTTTTTATCATGTGAAAGTACAGTGCAAATATATTTCCGAAGAACTATCTGTTTTTCACTTGTAACGAAAAAAGTAAGTATCCCACTGTGCCATAATAACATTGTTAACAACTAACGTACAAGGTTGTATGTATAAGAATTTGAATTTAGCTGCACTTTTTATATGAGAAAATATCCACGGTTATTGGACTTTTATTGCCTGTATATGTGATGAGCCATTCGTAGGACAACTTTTTGAACTTGATATTTAAGTGGTTTTGCAGTGTTATGATATAATTTTATGGGCCATTAAAAGATAGTCATATACAAGAGTCATGTGTATTTAGTCGTATGGACAGATATCACGCGTATAGCGAAGTTTCACCATGTACGTCTGTGCACCGAATACTATTGTTTATTTGTAATGACGTGACGCAAAATTTGCTAGAGGAGTTTTAATGGCAAATGTCAATATTAAAATTGAAAATTATGACGAACGCAAGTTCATGCTGTACATGGTCGTGTAGACAGATTTTATGCGTAAAACAAAGTTTCGATCACGCGCATCTGTGCACTGAAAACTATTGTTTATTTGAACGACGTGGCGCAAGATTTACTCGAAGATTTTTAACGGCAAAATTGAAGATTATGAAGAATTAATAATTATGATGATTGGAAAATTCATTTATTCGATATGAAGAGCTCTATGTGAAGTAAATTTTTAGTATGTCTTAATCATAACTTAAAAATACATGTTGATTTTCCTTTGTTATAGTTTGGTAGTTTTAAGATAAAGCTGAAAACATATGATAAAAATGAGTCATAAATATTGAGTTCAGAATATAGATTTAGTTGGTTCATAAAAATATCGGCATATTATCTTACAATTTGATTTAATATTATTGTTCAGATTGAAACGAAATAGCCGCACGGCATTTGTCAAGATATAAATGATATTGAAATAGACAAAACCTTATTGATGTCTGTAGATACACGATTCAACCATAACTGGGTGCTTAATCTATGCTATATAACAATTTAACTTTAGAAACACTTAAATTTTAAACAACTTTTTATAACCAACTAAGCAAATAATAAAGTGATCTGAAAATACTGAAGACGATTGGATTTGCGACAGCAGTTTCGAAAGTTATTGGATGGAATATGTTGTCAAAATTAAACAAATTCTTGATTAAACAACTTCCTTTTCTTTAGTAATCTATTAATCCAATTTTATATTTCTTTCAAATTTTAGTAAATACGTGCAAAAATAATTCAAAGCTTGTGCATATTCATGAAATGTGCTTCCTATGCCGTGAATTTAAACATTTTAGGAATTACTGTTTAATCTGAAGAGGAGAAAACAATGCAGGACTGAAGCAAACGAATTATAAATTCAAAGTTGATATATTTGAATTAGAACAAAATCTCAAAAGTGTTCGTACACTTACGATTTTCAATGAAATAGGGCTCTATCCATTAATTAAAATTAGTATTTCAGAATAGGTATTTAATAATAAGATCTATAATCTATTTTTAACAAAACTACATGAAATATTTTAAAAACATAGTAAAACTTTATTTTTAAGAAATCAATAATCAAAAGGTAACAAAAACTTTATCTTGCAAAAGTCTTCTTACACTTTAAAAAATCTCCACATATTAGTAAATATTCTAATCTTTCGTTAAATTAATATTTAGTAGGATACCCTGCATCCACAACAGCTTTTAAACGTTTGGGAATAGATTTCACTAGTTTTTTTAGTAATTTCTGCATCAATGTTCATCCATTCTTCCATCATTACTGTTTTTAGTTTGCTTTTTGTTTTAATGTCGTGTTTTCATACTCTAACCTCCTGTTTCTCTCCAAATATGTTCTATTGGGCTTAAATCTAGCGATTGAGGTGGTGTTTTCAAATTTTGTGGAGAATTATAGAAACACCGGAGGCGAATGTTGAGAGCCGTGTGCTTGGGATCGTTATCTTGATAAGAAACAATGTTGTTTCCAATACCCAAATTTTGAGCTGATGATTTTAAATTGTCTCTTAAAATATTTAAATAAAGAGCATGATTCATTATGCTATCAATAAATACCAAATTACCTAGTCCTGATGCTGATATGCACCCCCACACAAGGACACCTCCACCGTCATACTTAACTGTTCCAACTAAGTTCTTGGGATTAAGTTCCTCATTTTTTCTTCGCCATACCATTGTACGTTCATCGGAACCAAAAATGTTAAATTTGCTTTCATCTGCAAATAAGAAATTATTCCAATACGTTTCGGGTTTATTTAACATTGGTTTTGCGAAGGAAAGCCGAAGCTTTCTGTTTTTCGCACTAACAAAATGCTTCCTACGGGCAGAACGCCCGTTTAATCCAGCTGCTCTGAGAACTCATCGAACAGTTTCAGGTGAAAGTGAGAAGTAGAAAATTTTTCATTAAATTCTGCAGAAACTTTTAAAGCACTTAAACGTTGATTTTTCACAAATTTTCTAATTATAAATCTCTGATCACGTTTTGTTAACTTTGCCGGTCGAACTTTTCTTACCTTTTTCCGATCGAATTTTCTTCTTTAAAGCGTTTTAGCACATACTGCACTGTAGAATGGGATAAACTAATTAATTTAGCGATATTCCTAACTGATTTACCACTACTATGATGAAAAATAATCAATTTTCGAATGCTGATTGTTGTTTCCTTATGACTACGAGCCCTTTTTAAATAATAAATAGAATATTACGGTGTAAGCAAGCAAAAATTAAAGCCAAACGATTTTTTAAATGCCACCACAATGCAAAAATAAAAATAAAGCGACAGACGATAATTTAAATTATGAATCTATCCGAAAATATTTCAGCGTACGAAGACTTTTGTGAGATAAAGTTTTTGTTACTATTTCATTATTGATTTCTTAAAAATAAAGTTTTACTATGTTTTTAAAACATCTCATGTAGTTTTGTTAAGAATAGATTATAGATCTTATTATTCTGAAATATTAATTTTAATTAATGGATAGAGCCCTATTTCATTGAAAATCGTAAGTGTACGAACACTTTTGGGAGCCACTGTATATATCTTGAGAGAGCATACATACTTAAGAGCTAAGTGGAAAGTTTGTTTTTGTTAATGACTTTCTTAGAATTCGGAAAAACGCCTGCAGAATTCTGGTCTCTTTTTCAAAGACTATAACCAGAAGCTGACCAAATCTGTTTTAAATTGAGAATGAGACATTTAAGAAAATTTTAAAAGTCTAATAATCTCTAGATTTGTTGGAATGAATGGCTTTATCATATTATTGTTTTTTTTTAAATTAATCAGTATCACTTTAGTAATTTACGAGTATATTATTATTGATTATATGTGGGGGGGGGGCTGACACAGAACATCCGATAAGTCTTTGTCATTCATCGCAATGTGGAGCTGAGCACTGTCATGCTGGAAGACAACAGCTGGATGATTGTTAAGTTATGATTGCTTTTCTTCTATTTCTGCTTTTAAAACTGCCACGGGAACAGTATTTTTCCTGATTTATTGTCTGACCACTATCATGCTGGAAGACAACAATTGGATGATTGTTAAGTTCTGACTGCTTTTATTCGATTTCTGCTTTTAAAACTTCCGCTTGGGAAGAGTATTTTTCCTGATTTATTGTCTAAGCACTGTCATGCTGGAAGACAACAATTGGATGATTGTTAAGTTCTGACTGCTTTTCTTCGATTTCTGCTTCTGAAACTTCCGCTTGGGAGCAGAATTTTTCCGAATTTAATTGTCTGATTTGGTGACAGCAATCCATAATAAACAATTTACTTGCCATACACAAAGCCTTATTTTTTTGTAATGCAGCCTCCTGTCTATATTACTTGGGGCAGTTCATTTTGTTTACCCCAAGATATTTTGGTTGAAATATTATTGTGCAGCATCTATTTATTTATTTTTCTCCATTAATGAAGCGTTCAAAAGAGTAGCTTCTTCATTTCGTTTCAGCAAAGAATCTCATGCCGAAATTCGAACAATTTTATTATGCTGTGTTATGATATGGGGTACCCATACATCGTTGCAGCTTTTATACCCTTCAAATGATCATGTACTGTACTTTATGGAATATTCAGACAGCTTCTTTCAACAGGTCCTCGTCCACAAAAGATGGCCATCCAAAAAGGGCATCATCTTCGAAGATGAAATTTCTGCGCTTAAACTTCTCATACCACCTACGAAGTGTTTCATTAGAAACAGCACTTAGTCTATATACAGCACACATTTTATGAGTAGCCTTAGTGGCACTTTTTCCTTTTTAAAATGAAAGAGCATGGTATGAAGAAAATGGACTTGGAAGTGGATTAATTATTAGTACAGTTTCGTCCTTTGTGAAAATGGACTTGGAAGTAGATTCATTATTAGTACAGTTTCGTCCTTTGTGGAAATGGACTTGGAAGTGGATTAATTATTAGTACAGTTTCGTCCTTTGTAAAAATAGACTTGGAAGTGGATTCATTATCAGTACAGTTTCCTCCTTTGTGAAAATCAGACAGAACCTGCGAAGAAAATGAAATAAGAAAAATCCTCATTAGCTGAAATAGATATAAGTAGTAGAATTTTTAAGTTTACTCTTAAAAAAATAAATAACACGCTAATTATCTCTTAGCTATATAAATTTTTTATACTGTTTATAAGTTTTTTAATATTCTTTTAGTTTACTTGCTTCCAAATAATTTTTTAACAAATTGAACGATCAAAAATATGTATTGTAGAGGGACGAGACTCGTGTTTATATGGAATGCCGCTGTTGAAGAATTAATTCAATTTCAGGAACCATTTTTATTAGATGGCTAAGTTCCACGACACAGTACATTAAAAGGTACAAAACGCAAGACAGAGAACAACAACAAAAGACAAGTACACAGAAGAAGAGACAGAAGCATCATGGGAAAAACCCGGATGGCTCTAGTAGCGCCACCTACCATAAAAATGAGAAGGCAGTGAATTGTACCAGCTACAGTATGCAGTAAAATTGTTTTAGCATTTTCAAAGCAAAGCCGATTAATTTCATTAAAATTAACTATTCCTTAATTTTACATTCCATAATTTCTAAATTGACAATCTTTTTAATTAAAAAATAAACAGTTTATTTAAAACTGAAACATAAACGGACTTTACAATTCTGAATATCAAGTGAAATCAAATCTCCTTTTCTTAAATCTTAAATAAATCAACGAACTTGATCGATCGATCGATCATTATCAAGAATTATATAAACTTTTTGCATGTGTTTTGGAGGGAAGAACACGTGTAAAACAGTTGCATAATTAGGAAGATCTCCATCATAAATAAATTGAAGGGTCGTTAAACTTTTTTTCTGGTGATTTTACCCGGAAGTATATTTCAGGACCTGTTTATCTAGAAGGAGGCAGTGAAACGGCGCGTTTCAAGGGCCTGTCTTGTTATCCGTCGAATGAAAGTGACTCAATTTCCGACAGAGCTTTCTCGATTCTTGATACTGCGATCATTTTTTTCTCTAAGTTCATTTGTTTCCCATGGGTTTAGGGTAAAACGCTTTGACCTAAACAAAGACAGCGGAAGTTTCTACCAGTAAAGATATTTCGAAATACTTCTTATCATTGAATTTATTTCGTTAGAGCTGTAAGAGAATTGACCCATAAAATTAATAATTCTTTCTCTCCTGTTTTGACTTCAATGTTTTACACAAATATTTTGAAAAAAATGATTTCACATATGAATTATCATTCAACTTTGTCATTCAAATTGTCAACTTTACAATTAATTAGATTATTTGAATTTGAACGAATAAATGAATTGTCAGTGAATTTGTATTTTGAATTTGTCATTTTTTCATCAAAGGTTAAGAGCCATCCGAGTTCAATCTTTAATATTTACGCAATACACTTTAGCACATTGAATTATTTCTCTGCCAATCGGGGTAATGAAGAAGCCGATACACTCGCCAAAAAAAGCCACCACAGAGAAAGCTCTAAACCCCCGATGCGAACTTAAACAACATTTACAAGAACTGTTTTTAAAAAAATGGCAAAATATTTGGGATAAAGGAAACAGTGGACGTTCTGCTCATAAAGTGCTCAAAACAGTTCACCTAAAACCAGTCTTATGGACACGTGAAGAAATTCTGTTTGTCACAGGACATAGTCCATTCTCTTCATTCCTTAACCGTTTCCATTTATCGGATAGTGACTCTTGCGCCTGCCGAGAAGTCGGCGATCCCATCCATTAAGCGACATCTTGCCCATTGACTCTCTCTTGGCGTATTAGGAAACCTTCTAATTCACTGGAAAGTCTGTGGTACCAAAGAGCCCTGGAGAATCCGAATTCAAGAAAAAGAATAATAAACATGATTAAATTCATAATAGACAATGAAAACTTAATGCGACTGGAATAAGTACTCACCTGCCTTTGTACAATAACTCTAGTTTATCCTGCATTCAATACACTGAATTAACTAAGTTCTTAGTTTCTCATAAATCTTTAAGAGTAATATTTCTATTCCTTGTATTCCACAATTAACATGCAATGGGCTCCCCATCTCTAATACGTTACTCAAAACCTGTGCTTTGATGTAAGCTTTCTCATGTTGTTCGTCATCATCTACATTCATCATTTTTCTTTCATTCACACCGTGTTATTCAAGATATTGTATACATTCCTTTATTTTGTTGTCAATTCTATGCGTTAACACCAGCTTCGTAAATTCTTTATTTGTCATTCTTCTCTTGCTTTAATTATTTTTGCAACTCAGTAAAGTCCACCTACATCTAAACCAACCCGGATAGGAGCCTCATAAGCTCTAGAGACGGCGGTGTGGTGTGGTGTTAAAGATATTTCAAGAATAATTGCGATTTCATTTCAAATATTCTGAAATCTATCAAGGAGTCAAAATCCAATACAGTTTCAGAACGATTCAGAATATTAATGCTGTCTAACTGCATGAACGTATGCATATTGCCAAACAACTTGATAGCGAATCAAAAAGCATATATATGAATATATATTTGATAATTTATTAAAAACTTATGTTTAACTTCATTATCACATGAAGTTTCTCATCTTTTTCGTTTTTCGATATTTAAAAGAAATAATTGCTAAGAAATTCTTTTTTCACAGAGGAGGAGTAAAGAAAACTTATATAATTTGCATATAAATTTTCCCCTTGTTGATATTTCAATGTAATCAAACAGAAATTTGACGTAGACAATGACTTTTCACTTAACTGTTTTACTAATGGATTTCAACCTGAAGTCAAAATCAGGTGATACCTGATACTCACGTCATATTATCAGGTGTTGAAGATTAGCAACTGCTTGTAGAAAAAAATTAGATAAGTTGTTTTGTTACTGAATAATTGTTTCTAAAATCTTTAAACCAATACCTTGACAGGGATTTTCTGGCACAGAAGCTTCACGTGTATTCTTGTTCAGCAAATAATTTTTCACAACCTAAGGAGCTTCCAGGCTATAAATATTCAAAGAGTCCAACATTCTGTCATGAAACAGAGGTTGTTTATATCACCCATGCAATTAATCTTTGAAGGATATATTTTAACCCTTTTATGATGATTGAGAGGATTATGTAATTCATATGATGAATAAATCAGTCATTACGAAAATAAATCCTTTAATATTTAACAACCAACACAACACACACGCTTCTGCTAGTGCGCAGTTCATTTTGGCATACGGCGGGGATTTTCCCGGCAGAAGTAAACAGAGAGTGGAAGTTGAAATAGTAGAGAGGTAGCGCTTTTGATTTACAAGAAATATAGATGTCGCTACGATCACTACATTTTATTTCCCGAAGGTACTTAAAAGTACCACTTTAATCACTCATATATCTTCGTAATTTGACCATTTTTCCTCACAGTTTCCACATAATTTATTTATTAATCAAATTATTTTATTTGATAAAAAAGTTTTTTCGTCTCTCCTGGGGTTATTCTACATTAAAACGTATCTAATGATGCCAAAATAAAATTGAAAAGTTGCTGGTAAGTTAATTCGGTAAATAAAGGGTAAAAGCAAAATTTCAGAAAGACAGTGAGTTTACATTTTTAAAATAAGGAAATTCCGGATTGAGAAAGTAAAACATCTCGACTTCCGGTTACATCAAGACTACAATCGCTTCATTTATTTTCTATGCTGTAATCTATAAGTTTATTAGTTTCTTATAAACTGAAGAAAAATCTCGCTTTTTAAAAATATTAGAATAAGGATCTCATATGAAATGCAACTAGGGTAACGACATTCTGAATATGTTAAAAGTTTGACAGCAGTATTAAATAGAAACTAAAAAAACCCTTTAAATGAAATCTAGTTTATATTTCTTTATTCGATCTGTTTACCTATTTGTTAAACTGGGGCAACTCAGAAGCTTTTGTACAAAGTTGGGCTGAATACGGGAAAAGGTGTCGAAATTCAGAACTGCCTTGGTTAATCCAGTGCATATGGTTGCTAAATATTCTTATAAAAACTTGCATAGGGTAAGGATAAAGTGACCAAACGTTCCGCATTAGCAAGAGTAGTCCATAGTTTAGAATTTTTGTCCCACAATGAATTAAATGTCCTGGAATGTCAGAATTTTACTCATTGGTAAATGGTTAATATTAAAAAAAAACGATATTCTAGTTTGAAAAATTCTCAACAGCTTTAACTCTCTGATTGCGGAATTTTTATAATCACCATTTAGCAGCAACGTTTGCAAGCGTGTTCGTATTAAGTAAACACATTAGCCTGTGAAAATCACTGGATGCAGCAGAAAATAGACTTGCTTCCAACCCACGGAAATCACAGGATACGCAGTCAGAGGGTTAAAATATATAGAATTGAGTTAGTCTACTATTGACAGTATGGATAAATCAGCCTCGAGGAAGATTAGTAGAAGGAATAGTAAAATGTATAATTTATGTTCATTTATATTTTCCTGAATATTTTTGAAAATTCTGAATGATAAACTGATTATTTAAATTTTATAATTTTTTTATTTATTTCTTGGATTTTGCCCAATCAACACCATCTAGTGTCTCAGGTTGCGTGCTTGGGTACTAGAGCGTCCGGGTTTGAAGTTCAGGAACTCTTCTTTTTAGACAAGAGAAGGGATTGCATCCTTTTGCGTCTTATCACATACTTTGCTTGATGGATCTTGTACTGTGGGTTTGAAAATAAGTTGTCTAGAAGAGAATTCAGGGTCGTCTGAAGAAAATGGTCTGGTATTGTGTAAGAAATTTTAATATACACGAGCTGGCATTTCACGAGTCAGTTTTTATCAAGGTCAAGCTTGACTGTTGTGAAATCCAATGGTGAAATTTTAATATCCGAGCAAAATAAGAACGCTGTTGTCAAATCTTATATAAACTTACTGTCTGTTTTCATATATGGAAACCCCCCGCTCTTTCGCACATTCATCAATCAGCTTTGATTTCATCAAAATAGGGGTGAAATGAACGATGGAAGCGATGTTTATTTTTTACTACGCAATATAATATAGAATCATCACTCAAGTTTCGAATTAACACAAAATAGTACGATTCATTATGATTATTGCTTATGACATTCATCAGTCAGCTTTGATTTCATCAAAATAGGGGTGAAATGA
>BGPR01002289.1:36978-62326 GCA_013235015.1 Araneus ventricosus
AGTTGGTTTAAAATTTAACCTCTGTGAATATTTGTTTGTAAATTATTGAATGGTTCATTTTTACTTTTTTAATGTATTGAATGAAATTGGATTAAAAATTAAAAAATCTCCGACGGCAAGCTGGAAGGCAAAGATAGATTTTTTTGTCTTGAAATATAAGGAAAAGACCATTTCGTCCTCTATTTTCATTAAGACTAGAGCAACAAGAATGAGAGAGGGTGGAAGAGACTGCAAATGACAAGACCTTTCCAACAAGGGGTAACATGCGTAGGTTGAAAGGTACTTTGAGTTAGTGGTGAGTGGGAAATCACTTTTCAGCTCATAACTTCTAAGCAATTGCAGCTATCGCAAAAGTTTCAATACAAAGTATGTTCGTTATGATAAGGCTATAATTCGCCTCATTTGAATTTTTTTTCTATTTTCAATTGTAACGGAATTATGTGAAAATGAAAATTTCAACCCACCACCCTTTCCACCCTTTTTGAGCTGTGACATTAGGAATGAAATCAGTGTTTTAGGCCTTACGGCGTAACTGATTGCAAGGAAATGTCAAACTTTTTATATTTTATCAATTCACAATAACTTCATTCCCTGAAGAAACGTTATTGTGCTTTAATTGCGTTTTTCATTTTATGATTTATACTCTTTCATTTTAGGACTTATATTATATATAGATATAATTTCTTTTTTGTAGTCGTTAAATAAGGAACAGGCCGAGTTATTAACCAAATTTTATTTATTATTCATTATTCAACATATTATGAGAGTGGCGGAATATGCGTACAGATCGTATCAAAGTTCAAGCCAAAAAGATAGCAGAAAATCCCTGAATTTTCTCAGATAAGGGATTATATATAGACACGTGATCAAAGTGAAGGGAATATTAGCTATTTTTAGTATATTACGTAAGTGTTTTAGGGAAACGTCTGGCGCCAAGAAGACGCCGTCATGATTTTTCTGTGAGCGCGTGGAAGCGATTAAAATATTCTTTTAGTAATAAATATGCCAAAACGTGAGATTTAATATACCTCAGGCCTATTAATATACCTATTATATACCAGGCCTATTAATATATATATATATATATAGCAATATATGTGACATGATTATAATTATATCAAAGGCATTTTATAAGTCATGAAATGACTTTTCTATACACTTTTATTTAACTTGATTTGTGTCATATTTGCAACGATAGAATTTTGCACTCGATTTTTCACTCACTTGTTGATGTTGTAGAGTTTTGAAATTTTGTATACTTAAGAGTTATGTATGACAATACACTATTTTAAAAGCTACAAATTTTAATTATCAGTAAATCAAATAATTAAATTTTGATTCCAAACGAGTGACTCCATCGGACAGTGAATTTGAGAACGAATTGATATCAAGATTCTATAATATTTATAATTAATAATAATATTTATAATTAATAAGAATTATAAACTAAAGTAGAGATGAATTAAATTAAGAAATTTTTACTCTTTAGTGCGGTAATAAAAGTGAATTTTTAAAAACAGCTTTTATTAAATGTATTTTTTGTGTGATCATTTTGTATAATGATCAGTAATTTTCAGCTGAAAAATGAGAAACGCATTATGCAAGAGTATCTACTTTTCAGACGCGAGTTTCGGCAAGTCGTCAACAAAAAATTTATTATATACAACTGTTCCAAACAAGGGTTTGGTGTGTATAGCACGAGATTCAATTCGATTAACATCCTATAAAATTTCCCAATTTTTTTATCTCCTGATTCAATGTATATTTTTACCGTCTTATCAAACGCGCAACTGATCTAGGGATAATCATCTGGATCATAGATTACTCAACCTGAATTGTGTCGGCCATATCTTGATATACTGAGAAAATTGATTGCTCCACTGACCTTGTAGCTGTGTTGTGACATATTCTTAAAGAATACTTCATTCACTACGTATCTAAAATTATCATTTAAGTGGAGTTATTTCTCAAGAAATATTCCAGTCCTGCGATTAAAATAGAAAATAAGTAACCGGCCCAACCAAAGTGTACGGTACGGCGCCAAACTTGAATTTTTTTGTGGCGAAGAATCGCTAAATGTGGTAACCCAATGGCGGACGGTAAAATGGTAAATGTGTTAACATGGCGGATGTTTGGCGAGTTTTTCATGATTTGGCGCCTGCTTGGAGAGAGATGTACCATACAGTTTGGTTTTACCAAGTAACCTTATCGATTGAATATCTAAAAAGACAAAAAATGATAGAAGCAATTTAATTGGTGTCCGCAAGCACTGGATCATCCAGGAAAAAATTGCGAAGTACAAAGATATAAATACGAATTAAGGGAAGTTTTAATTGCGAAATAGTTAACAATACAAAAATAGTAACAAACAACGTTGAGGAGTCAGAATCTGGTGGATGAAGTCATCAGAGACCATTCATCCATTCAGATTCAAAACCAGAGTAGGTTTTCTGTAGAGGAAAAAGACTTTAAGGTCTGAATTTATTATGAATTTCCTCTAAGGCCTGAACCTATCCCGGAATATATTGGAAAGAAAACATTTATCAACAAAGAAGAAACTAAAAACAGTCTTTTTAACAAAGTATGAAAAGTAGGGCTTAAAATCTTATCTCTCTCTTATCGACCTAGATATACAGTGAAACCTTTACTAAACGGAATCTAAAGGGACTAGAAAAATTTTCCATTTTAGGTAGGATTCCGTTTCATACAGAGCTCTTTAGTATATGAGGATTTCCGACGAGGCCAAATATTTTTTCCGCTTAAGACAGGATTCCGTTTTTTGCAGTGTCCGTTTTAAACAGGTTTTATTGAAGTTTTCTCAAAATATTTACTTGATCTCTGTTTAAATTTAGTTATAACTGCGAAAGATTAATGTTTTTTTCTTTTGCATTGATGATACTGGTAAAAGCATACTTTGGAAAACAGTACCGCACAAAATTTCATGCTAAGTTCGTAACGGAATTAAAAATTTTCTGCATTTCATCAAAAATATTTTTCTTCTTATTATTTTAATGTTTAAGCAAATAAAAAGAAAAATATTTTTATTTTGTTTTTCCTGAAACTTTAAAAGTTACCTTTATTTTCCGACGAGACCAGATATTATGGAAAAAATTTGCATCCTTTTATTATATCAATATAATTTTTATTTTAATTATACGATACCGAGACGAATTAGGTTATGTCTTGATTATTTAGGTAATAAATAAATGAGGACTTTTAAACATAAGTTCCTTTCTTGTTTTATGCGCCAAACTGATGATCACCAATGGAGAACTTCCATTGTGTGCAGCAAATTCTTATGATACTTCGTTTTTGTTCTCTTTTTAGTTTTATCATTTTTTATACATCGAATCAATTATTCTGAGTGATATTGTTTATAGTTCTAAAACTTTACTCTAAAACCTGGATTCTTTATTAGACCTTTGAATCTACATATGTAATAATCTCGCTTAATTTTATTTCAAAGTCTAATATTATATATTTTAAAGTCTTAATGTATTCCAAAATCGCCTTTCATAAACTCCAGTTTCGTTTTATTTCCCGCTCTGGAGGTATATTAAATCTCGCGTTTTGGCATATTTATTGCTAAAAGAATATTCTAATTGCTTCCACGCGACAACATAAATCGCGAATTCTTTTCCAGACTTTTCCCTAAAATACTTACGTAATATACTAAAAATAGCTATTATTCCCTTCACTTTGATCATGTGCCTATCTGTTAAATCCCTACCTGAGAAAATGTAGGGATCTTCTGTTTTCTTTTGGCTTGAAACCTTATACTAAGATGTACGTACATTTCTTCACTCTTCACTCTCCCATAATAAAATGAAATTTAGTTAATAACTCGGCCTGTGTTTAATCATTTAACGCCTACAACAACGAATACATTATATATATATATATATATATGATATTTTAATTTTTTAACTTTCCTAAATAATCTTAACGACACCTCATTTTAAATACTTCTACTTTCATCATAATAAACGCACTACAACTTTCTTTTCAAATCGCGAGTTTCTAAAGGGGAAATTCCCTACACGTGTATCACACGATATCTTATTACCAAATAACAAAAATTTTACTGAGATTTATATATAGCATACTTAGTCTATAAGATTGTATAAAGACTGCATTTGTTTACTTACTTCCATAGGAAAGGACAAAGCGATGATGGTCAGAGCTAACGGGAAGTTCTGTATGCCACACTCAATCGCTATGGTTTTGCAGACTGGCACCTTCTGCTTGAGAATTGCTGCGATGACATAACCCAAAGCCAATCCAATGCCGGGCAGTGCTAGGATGATAGCGTACAACTTGGGCGGCACGCTCGTGAACATGTTGGGGAAAATGCAGACCTCAATTATGACACTGGCGAACATCAGCAAGAGTCCAGTGTATGTCCCGATCTACAGGAAAAACAGATTAACAAATGATATTAAAGTTTAGCAGAAATGAAAAAGAAGCTTTTGCTAAGCACGAAAAGTCTTCAGCAAGGATTTATGGTTTTCAAATGGATGAATACGTACATAAAGTAAAGTAATTTATGTAGCTTAGTAATTTATTTTATTAATTTTTTTAATAAAATTAACCATTTGAAGTCGACTGTCACACCGATGTGCCAGCTTCAAGTAGCGTTAAGCGTGTTAATTTTTAATAAGTTCGGAATCTATCAAGAATGTCAAAATCATTAAAAATTGTGAATAATAAATGAAAATGCATACGATTGCAAAGGCGTTAAAAACTGGTTTAGTAATAATTAAACATTTGTCTCTTAACTAGTAATTAAAAAAATACGGAATAAAAAGTTTCAATGTCTTGTGAGTAATGATGTTAAAAATGACTAATTTGTAAATTGTGAGAGTTGTGTGAATATTTTATGATCGTATTAAAAATAATTAAATCAAGAATATTAATTAAATGCAACTACTTCAAATAAAAATAATACTCTAATAAAAATCAAAATCATAGTCTAAATAAAGTACTGAATAGCTAGTTTATGAAGTTTCAAGTTTAGCTTTATGTGAGTCGCAGTAATTTCAAACACGTGGAATCCAGTGAATTATAGTTATTTTCCAAGAGTTTCTGATAGCCAGTTTGCGACTAAACTTTTAACCCTGTATTTCAAACAAGAAACAGGTGGTTAGATGATACTAGAGCTCTGCAATAAAAACAGAATCAGCTCTTAATTTCGGTCACGTGCAGTCTGCAGGAAAAGCCGTACTTTTATTTACGTAATAGAAAAAGTATCCAACTAGGTATTCCGCGATGATCAATAAAAGCGGTCGTTTTTTCGTTAAACAAATACAGGAAGATTATATTAAATAACATCTTAAAACTGGAATTGACTCATCTTTATGTTACTTGAAACTTATTTTTGACATCTTGGAAAACATTTGAACTCAGTTCCCATACTGCTTTTCTAATAATTTAATAATAATCCGATATATTTAAAGATGCAATGAGTTTATTGGCAGCAATGCAGAAAGCTTGTACTTAATTGATTTAGTTATAATTGATAAAAAGTCAAAATTTAAGCCTATATTATTATTATTATTTAGGCCCATAGTATCTGTATTGATTTAACTGCATATATGTGCGCATGTTTAATATAATAATTATTTTTATTGATTACAGGATTAAATCTTCGCCATCATCAGAATTTCAATTTACTTAAAGTTCAATATTCGTATTGTACGGGTATTTCTACAAAGAAATTATTTTTTTTTTCATGTTCGCAGCAAAAAAACACTGCCATTTTTTTTGTACATCTGATTAATAACTAAATAAATATTTAAATAAAGCTATACACTGTGATTTAGACTAATTCAAAATAATTTAATTAGCTACAGATTCTTTAATACGTTTCTTTATCCATCTTCATAAATCACTGTCAAGCAATCCCGTTTCCTAATTTAAAATTTATTAAAAAAAACAGCTGAGCTAGATTCTCTCGGATTTGTCATGAATCATCTTTATTATACAGGGTCCACATTTATCTTAGTCCAATAGCTAATTTCTAAACCGTTAAAGATAGACATATGGTTCCAATTAGAAAAATGCTTTAAATAAAGAGAACAATTATATTTTATGTTTTTTTTGAGTCACTAAATATATTTCTGAAAAAGTGACGAATTCTAGCTTTTCATGCGTTCCCCCTGTCCTATCAGTCATATTTAGTAAAATATTCTTGACATTCTAACATTTTAAACAAAAAAGGCCCACTCTTCTGCGACTAAAATTGTGCGAATTATGGAGCTTTGAATTTCATGATTTTTAACCAATCAGCGGCCTCGTCGAGCAAGTGCTGCGCATTGATTGGTGGGTCGTTTTAAAGACAACTATTGAAATGGTGTCAAGTGGTCTAAGTCAGCGGCATTCAAAGCTCCATAACTCGGCCAGTTTCAGTCGCCAAAGAGTGGAACTTTTTTTAAAAAAAATATTAGAGTGTCAAAAATATTTTACTTAATATGATTGATACGACCGGGGGACTATATAAAAAGTTAGATTTCGTAACTTTTTTTAGGAATATATTTATTCACTCAAAAAACATATATTTTAATTCTTCCCTTCATTTAAAGCATTTTTCAGATTAGAACTATATGTCTATCTCTAACGGTTTAGAAATTAGCTATAGTATCACGATAAGTGTGGACATCTTGCATAATACATTTATAAATGTCTTATGTTATAGCGCTCAAAATGTGAAAGGTTATATTATATTCCGACTGTTTCTTCTAAAGTATCAACGTCTGTATCGAAATGTCGGCATTCCTTTATTTGTTTCCAAAAAATTTTTCCAATAAACCGTGAAATCAATAATAATAATTAAAAAGAACCAGAGTGCTACTGTGCTGCTGATGTTCAAAAAGTAAGAGTACCATGAGATATTATATACAATTTTCAGACGAAAAATTTAAGAACGCACTTTAAGTTTATTTTCGTACCGTGATGACGAAAATGCAGCTGAACTCTTCATGAACGTGATAATTTTTTTTTTCAAATAAAGACTACAAGTATATTATTAAAGGGGATATGTCACTTTAAAAATAAAAAAAAAACATTTATAAAAACCAAGTTTGTAAAAGGCTTTGAATTGAAAAAAGCGAAATGTATTGTTCCTAATATTGGTTTCAAGTACATTTTAGAGCTGTCAGAAATGACCAACCAGTACACTGAATGGGACGCCGTAAAAGTAGTCGTGAGCTGTCGTGGAAAAGGAATCTCGAGTTATTTTGACCTTAAAAATGAAATGCAGCTGAAATCTTCGTGAACGTGATAATTTTTTTTCAAATAAAGACTACAAGTATATTATTAAAGGAGATATATCACTTTAAAAATAAAAAAAAAAACATTTTTAAAAACTAAGTTTGTAAAAGGCTTTGAATTTAAGAAAGCGAAATGTATTGTTTCTAAAATTAGTTTCACGTACATTTTAGAGCTGTCAGAAATGACCAACCAATACACTGAATGGGACGCCGTAAAAGTAGTTGCGAATTGTCGTGAAAATGTATCTCCGGTTATTTTGACCTTAAAGATGAATGCAGCTGAAATCTTCATGAACGTGATAATTTTTTTTTTCAAATAAAAACTACAAGTATATTATTAAAGGGGGTTTGTCACTTCAAAAAATAAAAAAATTAAAAAACTAAGTTTGTAAAAGTCTTTGAATTGAAAAAAAGCGAAATGTATTGTTCCTAATATTAGTTTCACGTACATTTTTGAGCTGTCAGCAATGACCAACCAGTACACTGAATGGGACGCCGTAAAAGTAGTCGTGAGCTGTCGTGAAAATGTGTCTCGAGTTATTTTGACCTTAAAGATGAATATAAAAGACTATACAGTGGCACGCACTCTGTGTTTACCTTCGGAGGTAAGAATCGTTTTATACTTAAAACCATCTGCTAACCGTCCAAAATGAAGTTCGTGTCAAAATACGTTTTCTCCCGTCACCTGTCTATCACGTGACAATCTCTTAAGTATTTTTATGTGTCTACATTGTAGAAAGTGTAAACCCAGTCTCCATCACAATGTGAAAAGGTGGGATTACTTTTGAATTGGCATCCCAAGGTCGCCTTTTGAAAATTTATGTTCTACTTCTAAACATTGTTTCATCATTCAAGTTAAGAAATGGCGTCTTAAAACCGCGAAAATTTATGCAAAAGTTAGGTAATCGTTCACTTTTGAGAATATAGATGGCAGCTTGAAGAAATATGTTTGCACCGGGGGTTATTTTACATGGAAAAGAATACGGAGGCCTTTATAGGAGGATGCCATTTTTTTTTCTCTTGACCGAATCAGATCGGCAATAATTTTAGTCCGTCTTTTGATGGCAATTTTCATTTCTTTTTTGATTACGGATTGAAAAGAACTTTGGAATGAATAGGGGATAATAGCCTTTATTGTTGAAAATCCCAACCCCCCAATCAAATCAAATCAAGTTATTTTACATTTAAAATGTCCGAATTTCTTGATTCAAATTTGGTAAAATTTTTCGAGTTCCTAAAGATTACAATTTTAGCAAATTTACTTGAATATTTCCATCCAGTTTCTTTGATTTTGTGTAAGAATAAACTTTTTTGAAAGTTTCAAGATAGCTTTCCCTGAAGGGTCCACATATGGGGGCTACTAGGACTCCAGCGACCGTACTCGATCTATTGCAGCGGCTGTCATTCAGAAGACCCGGATGCCAAGGCAGGGCTGGGGATCCAGTTGTCATTATCGTGTCTGTCATATTGCACACCACTTGTAATGTCTTTTTGTTATTATCGTGTTTATCATATTGCGTACCACTTGTAATGTCTAGTTGTCATTATCGTGTCTGTCATATTCTATTGCAAAAATGATTTATTTCTGTAAGTTTCTTTCTGTTTACCTACTCTTAATATTTGCAAACGACTTTTCGGGACAACCTTATAATATAGCGAGCAACTTTCCAGAATATAAACTATGGGGGAAAGTGGGGTAAAACCGGGTAGCTTAGGTTCGAAGGCCTGCTGGAGCTAAAATATCCGACAGAGCGTGTCAAATTTTATTAAAATATTCATTGTTTATCGGTGTACAATATATCTTTCCAGAAAAGTTGCAGTTTCATTACTTTTTTTACCAATGATTTTTATATAAAAAAGTCAAACTACCCGGTTTTCCCCACTAGTGGGGTAAAACAGGTTACACATGTTAACGTTATGGGGAATTAGGAAAACTCTATTTTCAGTGGAAAAGTTGCAATTGTTTTTATTTTATATGTCAATTTAAGAATATTAGTTACAAAATTCTCACATGTAAAGCAGTTGTCTTCTTCCGCGCCAATGTAGCTTTCGTGGGCACAGCTAAGACAGTTTTTACATTCGATTAACTATTTTTCTTTATTTAGATTAGAAAATTCATCATTAAAATACAAACAATCAAAATTTGATGTGTTTTTATCGTCGTAATCGAAGGAGTCATCAATATTGACTGTCCCGGTCTTACGCCACTTGGAGTACCCGATTTTGCCACGAGTGCAGAGGTTATATAAAACGAAATAGAACCGTGCAATTATTAGAGTAAATCCTTATTTTTGAAAGGGTATAAATCCTTAGTGAGCGTATAATAAGCTAGACTAAAAATTGTTTTAAAAAGTGTAATGATTTTTAAGTAAGGATAGTTTAAAATCAAACGAACATTAGAGAGTTGACGTCTTGAAACAAATAAACCTTCACAGAATCAGTCAATTCAACAGCTGAAATACGCCACTATGACTATTCCTTTTTCATGACTGTCCGCTAGAAAGAAGAACGAATATTGCAGGAATCAGGGGTACACAGTTTTACCCCACTACCCGGTTTTACCCCACTACCCGGTTTTACCCCACTCTTCCCTATATAAAAATTTCCTTAAATAAACATGTGTGAAATAAAAAGTGAAAAAAAACCCCTTCAGGATTTTTATGATTTTCAGTTTTACTCTTTCGACATTTTTCACGTCATGGAAGTCATAATTCAACGATAAAAAGTTTCAAAATTAAAATCCCGTGAATTTGAATTCGTGCCGTCTTCCTGGAAATCAGAGGGACGAACAGAAAGTACCAGCGATTTTCTTTTCTTACGAGTATTTTATTTGAAAGAGCAGTAAGAAATATTTTATGGATGAAAAAAAATCCAAAATCAACTCCTTTTAATGTAACATGCCAAATCTATCTGTCATCATTTATATAAACTTAAACGTTTCTTAAAAATAACATTATTTTTACATCTCAACGTATTTTTGCCATCGATGCTACAAAAAATTAAAAACTAAACTGAATTAACAACGATGACCCTTTTAATTTGTTTACTATAAATGTCAAACAGTTACTTACTTTTGTTGTCCATTTGGCAATACGTGGCAATTTCCACCTCATCAGCATCCCCACTGCTATGGGCGATGTTACGATGCAGAGCGAAAAAGCCATTTTTTGGTAAGGTATAACCAGATTAACGGATTCGAAATACCTTCCGTACAGCCAGATATTTGCTGGAAGCATCCCCATAGCCATTATCGTAGAGGCTGTTGTCATGGCAACGCTAAAGTGATAAAAACATATTATAAGAATTTTTTACTTTTTACCAAATACTTTTATTTTACTTGATTTGTCATATTTTCGTAAAGATGGAATTTATTTATCGGTGTTCCACTCAGTTAACCTATCTGTTTTAACCAAAAACCGGTTTTTTTGTTTCGGTTATTTTTTATTGGTTATTTTTTTGTCTCGGCTATAACCGGTTATTTTTTTAAAAATCCAATAATCGTGTAAAAAAACGGATCGGAAGATATACTCGATTTTAGGTTCAATTAGACTAAAATTTACCAAGTTATGAAGCTTTGATTTTCATCATCTTAGACCAATCAACGTCAACGGCTTCCTCTAGGCGTCTGTTGATTGGCGGATTACTGAAAGAGTCTTTATTAACAGATAAATATTGACCAATGGATTGATTTCCTGCGAAAACAATACTGATCAAAATTTTTTGTCTACAAACGGCGTCTGTTTCTTACAACCCCCGAAAACCGGTTATTTTGAGCGGTTATAACCGCCAGGTTAAACCGGAAGTGAAAAAACCTGAATAACAGAAAAGCGGTTATTTTCGCAATAACCGCCAGGTTAAACCGGAAGTGAAAAAACCTGAATAACAGAAAACCGGTTATTTTCTCAATAACCGCCAGGTTAAACCGGAGATGAAAAAACCTGAATAACCGAAAACCGGTTATTTTCGCAATAAACGCCAGGTTAAACCGGAGGTGAAAAAACCTGAATAACCGAAAACCGGTTATTTTCGCAATAACCGCCAGGTTAAACCGGAGGTGGAAAAACCTGAATAACCGAAAACCGGTTGTTTTCGCAATAACCGTCATCCCTATTCCTGATGCGCTAGTGTTTTGAAATTTTGTACACTTAGAAATTCTCGATAACAATACACTATTTTAATACTTTTTAGAACTTATTTATCAGTTAATCAATTGATATAAATAAATTTTGATTTCACACCAGTGGCGCCATCTGGCAGTAAATTTGAGAAATAATTTATTTCAAAATTTCATAATATTTATAATAATGAATTATTAATTAAAAAGTAAATAATCAAAATAATATAAAAAAATTAGTACAGTAATAAAATTGTGTTTTTAAAAACTGTTTTTATTAAATTTAATTTTTGCTCCATTGATGCAACGAACAAGATCAGGAATACTTTACTGCATTGTAACAACAGCTGACTACGTTGTGAATGATTTAATCCAAACTCCATGATTTCAGACATTTTCTGTGTGCATTTCCATTTTTTGCGTATAGAATACATATTTTATACTAAATATTCTTATCTACGAAGGTTCCAGATATAACATGTAATTCAGAGTAGGAATATTTACTTACTGACAAATCAAATATTTGCATTTAGTAATCTGCACTGTGTAAAGGAGATTGAATCACATTTAAAATGTAATATTTTTCACTTTTTGGTATTACCAAGTTATTCTGCTTTTTTTTTCATAAAAAGTAGAAACAAAATCTCTGCTTTAAAATCGTGAATTACATCAACTAATTTAAAATTTTCACACAAAATTAAAAGAATGTTTGATTATATATAATTGAAATAGTTATGCCCATTTACTCTTTCAGATATGATTTGAATATTTCAATTCAATTGAAGATATACAAAATGACATAGAACTGTAAAACAGACCATTTGATAACTAGATCCATAATTAATTCTCAAGAAAAATTTCCTTGTTTAAAATACTTATTAATGTATGCTGGCCCTTATCGTAAAAGTTTGCAATTGCTATTTTGAAAAGACAATATTTTCAAGTTATTTTATTAAAAAAAGGCAAAAGGACATTACGAAAAAGAAAAAAAATCATTAAAATAACAGAAAAATCAAATCTGGCTTAAAAATATTTGAATAATCTTTTTTCCCTAAATTTTCAATTTGCAATGTGTACTAATTTTTATATTTCGCTGCACGCAAATAATGATTTATGTAAAGTTCAAGGAAGCTTTCAAAAAATAATGATAGAAACAATTCAAATATTCAACTATTTTTATATCACTGTCTAAAGTTCAAATTATTTCTTTTATTATGTATATAACTTTAATTAAAAAATGTTATTAAAAACATTTATTAGAGTGCTAAACGACAGAGTTTTATTTCAATTATTTTCTACTTTTTAATCTAGAGATCTATGATTTCTCAACCCACTACTAAGTGGATGATAATTCAGTTCTTACAATAATAAAAATGTTATGTCATCGAGAATACACAGGTGAACGAAATTTGAATCCTCTATCACATCGGGTAGTGAGTGAAAATTCGATTACAACATTCCATCTTTGCAAACATGAAACAAACCGAATTAAACAAGTAATATAAAAAAAATTAAAGTCAATTCCTACTTAGGTCAACAAAGAAAAAATTTATTTTAGAAATTTTTTCTCCCATATAAAACTAAAATTAATTAATTAAATTTAATTAATGAATTAATATTTGAAAAAACTGTATTAACATCAAGTGTCATCCACTACAAGTTTTAAAAAATGTATTTGAACTTGAGTGGATGAATAAAAAGTATTTTATTAACGATTGAAAATTTGACAAGATATATAGATAAATACATATAGGGAGAGTGTGAACTAATAGTAGGAATTGAATAAAAGGGTTTAATAATAAGCATTTCGCTCAATATCACGGTATAGTGCTCCGTCGCATTTATTGAATTATTTTGATATATGTTACAGTGAGGCACCTAAACAGACAAAAAGTATATAAAGTACTCTATTTACTTCCAATTATTAATAACTAGCAATACGCGCACGTCATTTCCTTTGCTATCCTGACTTCAACAAAATAAAAAAATATCGCCCACAAATGACATGAAAAAGTTTTGAAAACAAAATAAAAACAAGAGATGCATTATTGAATTTAGGAAAACAGTACCGAGTACGTTAATCCAAAACAATATTAATAAATGCGACAAACCAGCATGCGAAATATGCGAGACAAAGAAACATTTTAAGACACTGCCGAAAATAATTATTGAATTTATTCAATTAATGTATCTTCTCCGAGAAGAACGCGATAGTGTATAAAGTCACCTGCCGCGACGAAGGTCACGCACCAGGCAATGAGATTGTAACAATGTATGATGGGAAAATTAACTCGTTCCGGAGAATGCTTCGCTGAGAAAGCTGGCTCTAAAAAAAAAACTGTTTGAACTGATCAAGGAACAATTAATTTAAAAAAACGGAGAAACGTATTTTAACGGTTCTTGTTTTAAATCCGACAGAAACGTTCGAGTTATAGGCGAAAAAAAAATTGAAAATTACAGAGTTGTTAGAACGTCAGATGCGAGAATTTGAAAAAATCCTTATCAAAAATTAGCATGAAAGTGACTATTATTTAAAAATTTCTCAAAATTCAGTAAATTACGTTAGAAATTCAAAACAAACTTCATTAGAACGAAAATTGTTTGTTCTATCCGATGGTGCATTGATTGTTTTTCAACGATCATTAGAAAAGATACTACAGCCATAAACGTGCCATAAATGACCCAAAGCAACACAAAACATTAAATAAAAAATTTTCTAGATTAAATTTTAAAATTCCGGCTTCGAGGTGCATTGAGTCACCATCACGACTACCTGTGTGCCATCGCACACACATACGCGCAAACATTGACTTTTAAAAGTATAGATTGAGAAAAAAAAATTGTTTTTAAAAAAACTACAACATCTTTTTGAGACCCTAAAGATTTTCTAGAATACAAGAAAAGTTTATTTTAGAAATTAGAAACAACATATTTTTGTGTTTGCTCGTATTTTGATGAGAGATGTTAACCCTTAAAAATAACGTTTGATAAGCTCCGCCAGACTGTCTATGTTTGATTTGAATCATCTTTCATGGCTTGAGTTTCCTGCACGATAAGTTCATCACGTGTTGTTTTCACAATTTTTTTTCTTTAATATTCGTTTTCAAATATTTTGAGACGTGTTGAGCGCAGTCGTTCAGGTTTATGAGACATGTGTCGTTAGTAGCTATAAAGCTGAAATGAAATCAGTTCTTTAGGATTTAGTGTTTCAGAAACAATCCTTAAAATGAAATTACTGACTTTATTTGGAAACAAATTCTCACAGAAGTATCCCTCGAAAAATCTATTTAGCTGCATCTGCTGCTAAAATTTTGCCGATTTAAAAATCTTTCTTCTATAGACATTTGATAAATCCACAATTATCTTTAACTTTGCAGCAAAAATAAGTTTACCAAACGGACGAAAACATCGTGACTATAACTAAAAATATTTTTTTTGTGAAAATCTAAAAAATTAGAGCGGTATTGTTAAATAAATGAATTTTAAAAAATTTGTGTAAATATGGTTGGTTGACTGAATGTAGTTATCGAAAAAGCTACCGGAAAACGTGAAAATGATGAAATCAATAAACAATGATGTTGAACCATCTGTGAAAAAGGAATTTCATACTTTTAGGGAATTTTAGGTATTAGGGAAATTTTGTTAGGGAATTTTAGATTTGGGGAAATTAGTCGATCGGGAATTTTTATTCCTATAAAGTATAGGCGCAAACATTGGTACGCACTGTGAAATCGATAAAATAAATGTTTATACAGGAGCATACGAAAAAGTCAAGGAGAAAAACACACTTCCAATTTTTCAGTAGCAGTCGGGAAGGTAAAGAAACACTATAATAATCATTATATAAAAGCAGTTTTTAAAAACACACTTTTATTAGTGTACTAAAAAAGGAATTTTTTATTACATATATTGTCTACATTTTTGTTTTTAATTCATAACTCATTATTATAAGAATTATGGATTCTTGTAACATATTTTTCTGAAATTCGCTACTATGTATTGAATTAAAATTAAAATTATATTAATCAATTAACTGCTAATTATGCCATAAAGGTATTGATATTGTGTATTAACTTTAAGAATACAAAAGTTTACAAAATTTGAAAACTCCAGCTTATCACGAAGTGAGTGAAAAATCGATTTAAAAATTCCATCCTTGCATATGTGAAATTAGTCAAGTTAAATAAATTGTATAAAAATGAAACATTATTTCAGCCTGTAGATATTGATTTAATAAGTAATTCGTTTGTGAAAGCTGTAAATTATGAACTATATTTTTGGAAGATCATTTTACTTTCTACGAAAAAGAAAGAGTTTCAAATTATACTTAGTCAATTATTATAAAGTTGTTTCATATTTTATTGATAACCTATTTGATTAAATTACTTATGAAATATATAAATATTTTATTTAATTTTTTCGTCTTAAAATGCTTTAATATCGGATTAACTGACTCTTTATTTCTAGCTAGATGTATATTGGTTATGAAAAATTACCTCAAATTTCTAGCTAGATATATATTGGTTATGAAAAATTACCTAAAATTTCTAGCTAGATATATTTTGGTTATGAAAAATTACCTAACATTTCTAACTAAATATATATTGGTTATGAAAAATTACCTCAAATTTCTAGCTAGATATATTTTGTTATGAAATATTACCTCAAATTTCTAGCTACATATATATTGGTTATGAAAAATTACCTCAAATTTATAGCTAGATATATATATGTTATGAAAAATTACCTCAAAGGCAAGTCTCCATCGCTGAAGTAAGTAAAGGTGTTGGAAAGCACGCCTCCAGGACAGCAGGATATGATGAGTACCCCCGTGGCATGCAGCCCTTGCACTCCAGATACTAAAAGCACACCAAAGGCAGCAAGGGGCTTGATTCCGAACTGACTGATGATGCCGATACTTAGACCAACAGGTCTTTTGATGTGGTGCCATAACTATAAAAGAAATAGAAAACACATGTAAGATAACAATTTCTTTGTAGAAGAAGAATCCAGAATTCGAAATTGTACCGATTTTTATTCAGTTTTCCAATTTCTTTCAACGGGAATATGCCATGTTCATCTTAAGCGGAACATTTACCGCTGTTCCACTCTACGATTTTTGGAATCGTGAAGGGAAAACTTTTCGTCAATGTTGAAACCCATTGAAAATTGGCGCAAATAGATTGGATGTTTGGAATTCCGAACAATTTGAAGTCTGATTGGAAAGGACGGATTGCCTTTTGAGATCCTGTTGCGAGGGTAGCGTGAAAACAAAGCTTCTGCCTAGATTGGAACCCCGCTACGAGGATAGTAAACTCGGAAATTCCCCTTTTGGGAGAGGAGTAGTATGGGTGGGAGTGAATCTGCGACTTTGAACTTTCTCAAAAAATGTGTCTCAAAACAAACTTTGGTACATCTGAGAATGACTTACCTAAAATTTTAGACTGGAATGAGTGGAATACAAACGAGTTCTTGAGACAAATGTCATAGGAATCTCGTGAATGCCCAACTTTAGAGGGAGAGTAAAAAATCCATGTCAGGTCCACAACGAAAAGAGAGCAATTTCTGTTCTAGATTTTTCTTAGACTTTATTTACTTAGCTTATTAACTTTAATTTACTGAATCGGCACATTCTCAAATGAGGTTCGAGATGATTTACTAATAAGGCGAGTGTTACTGAATAATCAAAACAACTAAGGAAATCAGACTGAACTTAATTTAAACACTGAAGAGCTCCTTTAAAAAATATTCATTTTGTACATACAATAGCATCGACTAGAATGTGAGAAAATTTTGGAAGTTTTTGTATCTCTGTCTCTGATGGAAACAAAACCATTATATATAAAAAATCTATATTTCTTCCTCCTTCAAAATTTCTCAGAAAGCGCATTTTAAGCTTCATCTCGAAAATTTTGACGCTAAGCCTAATTTGCTTAATGTGAAACAGCAGAAGTAAGAAATCTTTTTATACTTTCATTTTATCTCAGAAAACGAAGGACAATTTCTCCTAATGATTAAAAAAGTCGTAAAAAATGATTTAATCAAATCATATTCAATCTCTTATCTTGATTATATAAATCAACTGATAATCAGATGTTCTGAAGAACTGATGCGATATTTCTTTTTGGCAAAAGATGAGTCAGATCTTCGATTTATCTCAAGATTTTCCGAACGATGAACATTATTGTTTGTTTTTATTTTCTCTCGGTAAAGACTCTAAATCTTTTATTACGGGTATTTCATATGCGATAAAGATCCTTTGATTCGCAGTTTTTATCTATAAATACAAGGACAGAGCTCTTAAGTTTTTCACTGCCGAGTTCAGAAATATATATAAACGAGAGATTGAAATATTATTTTCGAACAGCCAAATATTCAAAATTGTGTGGTGCAGTTTTAACTGCTAGCGGGAATCTTGCATAGCGCTCGCTTTTAAAATTAATCTATTTAGCTTTTATTCGCATTACTTTATTAAATTTATGCTATGAATACATAAAGACTAGTTACGATTATGACAAAAAAGAAACACCTATAAACAATTATAAATCAAATGAAAATTATTTTCAGTTATTTTAGAATTTCAGGAAGAATACATAACACATTTGTATGGTACACAAGTAAACTAATTTAATTATTGAAAATCCTTACCTCTCCGAAACCAACTTCGCACCCCATAGAAAACATGATGAGGACCAAACAAATCAACAGTAACGTATTAATGAGAGGTTTCATTTCTTCATTCAATCTCAAACTTTCATCTAGGTACTTTATGGTGTCATTAATCATCTCATCCGAATTATTTCTCTCAATTACGGCTATTCTCTCCATTGCAAATTTAGCCGTGATGTTAGAAAACTCCATTTCTCTGAACTTTACAATGGCACTGATTTATTCAAAATAAAATTCAATTGTGGAATGCCGCTTAAGGAAAAAACGGAATATTCACATATGACTACAACCTATACAAAGAAATATTCAGCAACTGCGAACTTGATATTGCCTGACCAATAGCTGACCAACAGCAAGTCCCTGACACTTATCCCTGTAAATATAAACGACTCAAGCCCATCTAAATCCTTATAACCGATCCATCCATACAACCGCTTCTGTGTGAAGCTCGCTTCATGTACAGCTTATGTAGAGCATCGAACTTTACCCAAGAGCTCCTTTCACTGCCATGTTTGGATGCGAACTCGGGTTATGTTTTCTGGATCCTCCGATAGTGATAAGGTTGTTAACGAATATATGGATCAGGTCACAGTTTATTGATATTTGACCTTTTTTTTGTTGAAGAAAAGAGGCACCAGCTAATCTGTTTCGAAAAGGTTTCGCGGAAATTGGATTGGGAGTTTTGTTTTACGAATCTTAAGTATCATATATAAGTGCTTTATGATAAAGCTTCCCACTCTGTTTTATTGGGAAAGCACTTTCTATCGTATTATCATCTCATGCATCCTTATTACATACAATATCCGAAGTTTATCAATCAAAATCAATAAATCTTTATATAAAACAGCGAAGCTAGGATCGATATCTGTTAAATGAAAACGAGACACCGATAATGGAAATTTATACAAGTAGATATTTTTAGTTTTTCAAGGAAGACAAAGCTTTAAAAACATGTCTGGATTTTGCTAATTTCATACAGACATGTGTCCTTCATATCAGTTACTCTTAAAAGTTTATTTCCACATATTTTTAAGCAGATAAACCTAATTATCTTTGGAGATTAGTTATTAAGTGTGAAAGTGAGTTTCGACCAACTTCTGAAAATAACTCTATATTATTTTTATCCAAAATTAAGAGGGTGGGGAAGTTTCATGGCAATTACCCAGCGAAAAGCTGAATGTAGTGAATTCATGTTCACGTGATTCACCTCAAGTGCGCAGTGCGAATTTAAGTTTGGCATTGCGCATCTCGCATACCGAGAACTGCTGTAACATCCAAGCAGAACATAAGAAAACTTGCAGTTAGATGACATGCGCATTTACGTTTGTCATGTGACTATGGTATCGTTTTGATCTGCTCCATTCAACTATTTTAAAGAAGGAAAAAATGTATGAACTCAGAAAGTTCCGCATTTATTTAGATATAGCAGGGATTCTGAAACTGCGGTCCAAGTGTATCCCTCCAACAGTCCGTGACAGTCTAGATTTCAATATAAAATTTTCTTTTTCAGGGACTGACAGAAAATTTGAAATGTTTTATCCATAGAGATTATATAATGTTTATAAACACTGACATATTATCTATATCTAGTGACTGTTACTCCCTATCCGACTTAGGGATTCCGACAAAACATTTTCCCTGTTAGTCCTTCGTGAGTTTTTGATGTCCTTCAAAAGGATTTGTTTGCGCAAAAGAAATAAGTTCTATTTACTTCACTTTAAAAATAAGTCCAAAATCCATTTGTGAAGGATGGAATCAGATTTGAAACTAACGGATCTATTCTGGTACCCCCGATTGGGTTGGGAGACGTCACTTTTTCCGCACGTTAACAACCGGAAAAGTGACGTGTCCCAACCCAACCGGGGGTACCAGAATAAACCCCTAAGTAGGGGAAAGTGGGGTGAAACCGGGTAGCTGAGGTTGGAAGACCTGTTGGAGCTAAAATATTCGACACTGAGCTTGTTAAATTTTATTAAAATATTCATTGTTTATCGGAGTGCAATATATCTTTCACGAAAAGTCACAGTTTCATTCCTTTTTTATCAATTTTTTTATAAATAGGCTGGACTAAATATAGTTTTTATAAGTGTAATAATTTTTAAGTAAGGGTAGTTTAAAATCAAACCAACATTTTAGAGCTGGCTTCTTAAAACAAATAAACCTTCGTAGAATCAGTGAATTCAACAGCTACAAAACCCCACCATGACTGTTCCTTTTTCTTGACTAGTAGAGTGTAATTCAGTATCTGTATGCTGGATAGGAATAATAATAGGACCAGAATCAAGGGTACCCAGTTTTACCCAACTCTTCCCTACTTCAAATATTACACCCAATATTCGAAAACACGATAAAGAAATTCAGCGTCATCCTTTTCAGTAAAAATAAAAAATAAGTGAGGAAGTATCATTTATTTTGAATACGTTTCGTTGCTGTTGCTGAAAATTTATTTTAAAAAAATCAGATATAAGATATTTTCTTTATGTTAAAAATACCGTTCATCTTTTTTCTTACCGGATGAACAGATTCTGTACCAACGAACTTTCTTCCCTGCTGATGAGCCTCGCATAACCTTGTACCACTAAACGATTAGGAGTTTCCTCCCCCTGAATGTTATCACCTTACAGACAGTTTTACTCACCTGCTCTGTTGTATTACACCATGAGTTGTGAATATATTTAACTATAAAGAAGCTAGACAGGAATAGGTTGCACCACAAGCGGTCTACAGGGTGAACAGTTCTTATAATTGATTTCACAAGACGCGTAAAGAAAAGTAAGCTTGCTCCTTTTTATTACCACGTTTTTATTAACTCGCTTTCTTGTCTGTCTGTTCGGTACAAATTTTGCAATGAATTTTAAACTAACTTCTCGATGAGCTGGAGGCTTGAAACTTTAAACATAGCTCAGAACTAGATGACAATGCAATATTAATTCGCTTTCTTGTCTGTCTGTTTGTCCGTCATTTCATATTTTGCATGACGCATGCGCAGTACGTTTTTCGTTATATCTCGAAAACTATTAACATTACGGACTTGGTTCTTGGATATAGGGATGGGCCCTTTCTAAGGCCGTGGGAAGTAAACTTCCCACCAAATTCATCAATTCTCAAATGCAATTTCTAAGATTCTCGTTAATTCTCGCCAAATTTTTCGATGAAACAAAAACCCAGATGTTCCAATTTCTTATCTCAAACCATAATGAAGTATCTTGACTTGGTAATTAATTATTAATTCATAGAGTTAATTAGCAAAAATTTATATCATCCAATGAGCTAATTAATTTCCTTTCTTATATAAATCTCAATCCCAAAGTTATTTTATTATACCACTACTAGAAAAAATGGCCCTTTAAAGGGTTAGAAATATGTTTCCGAATTTGTTTAGCCAATATTTTGAAATTTCAGTTTTCTTTACAGGGGGTACAGATGCAGTACCAACAGTATTTTAAGCTTTACTTACGGTTTCTACAATTGTTGTATCAGTAAATGATTAAGATTTCAGTCCCTCCAGTTGAACTAATCGATCTATGCTCTAAACATTGAGCAGATCGCTTTAATTTCCAGTCCTATTCAATAACTCCACATGTGATAAGTAAAAAAGATGTTTCCGATTTTGCTTAGCCAATATTTTGAAATTCAAGTTTTCTTTACATGAGGTACAGATGCAGTACTGACAGTATTTTAAGCTTTACTTACGGTTTCTATAATTGCTGTATCAGTAAATGATTAAAACTTCAGTCCCTCCAATTGAACTAATCTATCTGTGCTCTAAGCATTAAGCAGACCGTTTTAATTTCCAGTTCTATTCAATAACTCGACATGTAGTAAGATTACTAATAAAGGAAACCAGAAAAAAGACTTAACGGGCAGTCAAGGAAAACCACGGATTTTATCGTCTAATTATTTGAAAAGAAGGGAAAACACATTTCTCTTTCTTCGCCAAAATCCTTTTGTAAGGGATATTTTAATTTTCTTTTATTCCCTAATTTAATAGTTAAGAGAGACTATACAAATTGCTTACATTTTCTGCAGGATCCAGTGGTTTGAATAATGCTTTTATATTTACATTCTGGGATGAGCATAATAGATTACGAATTGTTGATTTAAAGTGTCATAAATAGCATTAACTGAACTTTTTTGTTAGTTCGTATTCTTCGCCTCTTTCAGGAAAAACCTTTTAGAAGAATTATGTATTTAACATTTCAAATCAAACGAATCGAATGAGAATTTTTTATATCTCAGATTTCTTTTCCAGAATATTTATGTGTTTCCATAATCTTGATTAGAACTGATTACTGATTGCCAGCTATTTATTTCCACTTATCTCTCTGCTTTTATACGACTGTTTTCAAACAAGTGAGTAAATTTGAATTTTTACAGCGCTCATTAAGGTTTAGTTTCAGCAGACATAGTTGCAACATGATCTTCTTCCACGAACAATGCCATCATTTTACCTTCAGTATGATGATCGGATACCAGCCGAAGTCTGGGTCTTGATGTAGGAGGCCTATGTTTATGTACAGGAAATATGCTTTTCTTTTCTTTGCAATAGCTTTGTGTTTCATTATCAGCTAGAAACAATAGAATGTTTGGATCACCTTTTTCTTTATGTTATTTCATCTGGTTCAAATATCAGTGATGAAGAAATGTGTTTACATATCTTTCGAAGAAAGATTTTAAATACTTCTCAGTTCATATGACTACTTATGTGATTTTTAAAATCAGCATTATAATTTTAGCCCAATAACGCAAAGGTAAAAGCTTGCTTTTTGAGAATTTTTCTTCATAAAAAACTGTAAAGGCTCTTAAAAAAATGTATTGCCATTATAACGTTCAATCGATTTAAGTTTTATATTAATAGTTTTTTCATCTATATTCTCAGTAACTTTTTAACTGAAGTAAACTTCACTGCTTAGAACGACTGTAACTAACAGAATTTCAAAGAATGCGATTAAATCGTATTAAATAATGTGTCCATGTTCCAGCTATTTAATTAATAAAATCTAAAATGTTTCATACGTATTATGTTCTGAAAGATTTATTAAAACTCTTAACCATTCTATAAGTTTTAGATATTCTTCTTGCAATTGTATGTCCCCCCAGGTTCTATTATGCTCCCTGATCGTGGAGGAGATGGTGGCACTAGGTGGAATGGGCGATGTACGTCTGGAGTTTTTCTCCTGGAAGGGTCACCCAATCCGTGAAGGCCATTCCATTATACCCAGCCAAAGCATAAAAGCAATGGACAAAGTAGACTTCTTCCCTCGGGCGTCCAAGGTCTAGTGCCAACAGAAGCTGCACTCTCCTACTTGACCATGAATCGTTCGCCTATAATACTCGCACACTTTCATATGCACAAGGACAAAAGGTTTTTCCTGTGTGCCTCAAGTGCAATACACACCAATCTACACTAGACCATCTGCTCTCATGTATGCCTTGATGTGATTTCTTCCAAGGTCACTTGAGAGTCATGTTTAGAATAAAATCATCATCACAGGCGCTTAAATCCGGGGAATTCGGAGGATGGCAGAACAAGTTTCAGCCCCAATGATCAAACAATAAGGGTTGTAACTGAAGTGTTCCAGAGATTTTTAAACCCTTGCTCCATTCGATCCATCAACTGAAATAGTACTGCTTCAGATATTCTATATCGCTAGAAGCTCATCAAAGGACTAGAAACATTCCAAACTAGCAATTATGTTGTATCGACAGTAATCATATGGTTGCCACTATTAAATTTCCATCCTTTGTACTTACTTTCGTTGGAAATTTTGTTTTAATGTTCTACGCACTAATGTGATGTAATGTGAATTCACATTTCACTTGTTACCGAGAACTGCATTGCGAAAGTTGTTATTTTTGCTATGTTCTAAGACTTCTTGAAGTTATGGTTATTTTCTTGGAACTCCCCATATAACATAATCTTCTCATACAGAAAACACATAACAAAATGAAAATTATTTAGAAATTAAGATTGAGCAATGAATAAGCTTAAGGAATCCACCAGATGAACTTTATCAAGGCGTCACTAGTCTGAGAGGTTTCAGAACAACAACAAGAATACTTTTCTGTATGAGATTGAGACGAAAGTCAAGTAAATTCACCAAGAATTTTACTAGAACCTAGTAAAATTATAATAAAACATTTTATTCTATTCTTGTCTCTACTTCGCAATTTAAAATCACGATGCATTTCTTTTCGAACAATACTTAACATGGTTTGGTACAAAAAGAAAATTTAATGAGGACTCTTTTAAAAAATGATTGATGACCACGCAACCAATTATTTCGAAATGTGGAAAAAGACGCCAAACATAGCATTTAGCTTAATTTGCGGATGTAGGGTTGCGAGGGAAATGCGTCAAACAAACCGTTCATTTTTTTATGAAGAGCAAATATCTCGCTATTAAGATAAGATTTGATCTCGGAGGAGTGTTGGTATACTTACCAATACATTCAAAGGGATTTTTCAATGTCAACTAATAAGGATAGTCGTAATTGTTTATAAACATATTTTGAATGCTTGACGCGGTTGATACCTGCACCGAACGACATCTAAATTTGAACGTCGAAGGTCAGGCTGAACATAAACATTTGACCTAAATATGCGCGAGCACGTCACCAATATCATTGCAACATCAAAACCCATTAACGATGGAAAAAGATACGAATAGACAAGAACAACAAGCAGTTAACAGTAATTTGGTTAGAATTTTTATTTTTTGTAATGGATAACGTAATTGAATGCTCAAGGAATAATTGCATTCAATCGTTTCGTTTTCAATACAGAATTAAGCTATTAAAATAAGAAAAAAAAATATTTCACTTGATTAGATCTCAATCAAATTATTGTAAAGAAACTGATTGTACTTGTTAAATCTTGTTAACTGGATCTCATCTAATTAAACAACTAATAAAGATGCATATGAAATCTTTTATTTGAGATTTGTAATTTAATAAGGTAATAAGGATTTAACTACAGTAAGCGGTGTTTAACAAGGCAAATAAAAGAAATAGAATTGCATACATTTTTATTGTGCTATGAAGTATTAAAGTGACAGAATTTACCTATATCTTAAAAAAGAGGAGTATTATTATCTGTATCATAAATTTCAAATCGTATTTTTATCTTCTGTGATGAAAGTTATCTTTTTTGCGGCATGTCATCTTGCTCTATTACTAACGGACTAACAATTTGAATGCCAGAAAATATTCATAGTATCAAATTCATGTATCAGAAGTCTTCAGTGATTTTAAATCTATAGATCCTCAACCATTGATTGCGTGTGAAAAACTTGTAT
>BGPR01002289.1:63393-76659 GCA_013235015.1 Araneus ventricosus
CCCATTTATTAAAACAAATCAGCTTCAAGGATTTTATGTTCCCGATTGAATTTTATCATAAAGCAATTTTTTACCTATGCTTCTTCACAATTCAAAATATTGTATCATGTGTTGCATTGTTTCGCTCCCGTGATTAATTATGAAGGAAACTTGTTACTTTTGAAGATTGAAATTTTTCCCACTTAATATTTTGTTTTATGCATTTTTTCATGTTTTTATTAAATCTACTCCAATCACTGATTTTTCGTGACGGAAATATTCGCTATTTTTAGAAGTAATTTCTAATAAGGAATATTAAGCGTACTTAGCCTAGGTATACCGGACATCAACTTTAAACTGCTTCTGTTAATTTAATAATTAATGAAATTACATATGTTATTTTTGATTCTCAACTTTCGTATTGTTATAATCTTTGCAAGAATTTCTTGCATCGGGGATGGAATTATTTTATTTATTTAGTTTTTCCGAAACATCTCCAGAAAATCTTTGTTCTTAAAGGTGAGTTATGTGATGAATTCTGACTTTTGAGTTTTTTACCATTTAAAATGCTTGTAGAATATTTTATTATCATTTGGGAAACATTTTACAATGAAACTTATGTGATGTTTCATCTTTTTTTAAGTATAAATATCCGGTATTATCCGGATACCAGGCATAGGATAATTTTTTAAATTTTCCACTTCCAAGCTTGAAATTTCATTTATAAGAAACACTTTGCACCTGTACACCAAAGGAAAACAGCCTCATTTGAATATTTCTAAATTCCGACTGAAGGGACAAATATAACAAAGACTATCAAATTTTTAAGCAAAAAATCAATTGCTTTTCTTTTTACTTGTTTTTAAGGTTTCTGGAGCTTCCCTGGAAGAAATATTATATAATACTGCTAACAAAACTTAATATTTATTTTGAAAACACAGATAAGTAAACTTATCATTCAAACCTTACCGGTTCTTATTAACCTTATCACAACATGCCAAACATCATATCATTCAGTGAACCGGTTCTTATTAACCTTATCGCAACATGCCAAAATTATCATATTCAGTTAACCGGCTCTTATTAACTTTATCACAACATGCGAAACTTATCATATCAAAAATACTATTTCGAAATATAGAAGTTGAAGCGCAGCGTTTGCCTTATAAAACATTTTTAATCTAAATGATATTATTTTCGAACCTTCAATTGTCATAAGTTTTACTAGAATTTAAGTCTATAAAAACTTTTATATACTGCTTGTTATTGAACTTTTATAAATAAGTATGTCAATACAACCAGGAGATTACTCTTTTGATTATTCAGTGAATTTTTTCCTTGAAAACGAAGGAGAAGGTTACGCTGCAGACATAAGATCGACAGCTGTTCACAGTAGTTGTAATTCAAATAAATCAACATCTTGGCTATTTCCTTTCATAAAATTAGCCTCTCTGTACATTAATAAAGTTCTAATTCCTCTTCGTTGTGAAAAGAAAAAAAATGTGCGTATTTTTGTAGAGATACCAGTACTAAGAAAGCTTTTGTTTAAGATTGAAATTTAATTTTTTTAGTGAAAATTGTCAGTATTTAAGAACAAGTGAGATAATTTAACAAAAGATATAAAGAATAAAAATTAAACTTTGCATTAAACAGAATGGCGCAAAAATGAAGCAACTTCCGATAAAATACAAAAGAAAGATATTTTAATAATACAATAAAGAAATTACAGAAGAAACAGAAGAAGTAAACAATAGTGATAGCAATATACCTTTTCCGCGCAACGCTGTATCATCCAGTGATTGCATTAACTATATTGTCATGCTTCAATAAAAATTATAGCACATTAAGATTAAACAATTACAATGAAATAAAATGGAAGAAAACTCGAATGGCGAACTTTTTCAAAGTGCCACTCGCCATCGGAGTTTTAATATGTATAAATTTTCTGTCAAGGGAATGACTAAATTGTCAAATAATATTCTCTCTGTGGCCGGAATTTATCCAATAATTGAAATAATGTAGGAAAAACCTTTCTTAAATAAGAAAACTTCAGAAAGTCTTCTTTAACAAATCCAATAAAGAAACAGTCAGAATTCATGTATAATACAAGAATTCTGACTGTGTAGTACACAATGATATTAAATGATTGCGAGTATAATCAAGAGCATGATACAATTTTTCATATCTTAAGACAAAATATTGAAGAAATTATCTAGAAAAACAGTTTGTTTTTGAGATTCTTTGACGAATGATATAAGTTTCAATATAAATTATTCAAAAGTTTTTAACTTCTTTTTGAAACATTCTAAATATTTCGTATACTAAAGTTATATACACTTTTCGTTGCTTAAAGGATTTTCCAGGCTTTTCGAAGCAATTCTTTTAAAAACACGGGGTGATTGCTTTTTTTTTCTTTTTACTACTTGCAAGTAAAATTCTTTCTTGTGAACTTTTAAAGTAACGCTTCCGCTTTTCGATTCGTTTTATATAATAATCCGGGATTTAACTATACCTATGAATGTTTTCAATTTTGAAACAAAAAGTGACTTTCTCGTTGTAACAAGATCAGTCGACAAAATACTCTAAAAAATATTAGTAAAGCTTTCATGAAAAAAGTTCTTCAGCTAATTATGAAAATTTAAGATGACTATATTTCGAAAACTTTTGATTTAATTACAGCTGTGCTTATACTTATAAATTACTTGTGCCAATAAATCGCAAAATAAAAAAGGATAACTTTCAATAGAATAAAATGAAAACGAAATGTTTATATGAAACAACTGAACATGATTAAGGTAGTAAAATATCGAATACAGTATAATTGAAATAATGGTCATAATATATTAATTAATGTTTCCAAAACTCAATGGTTTGGAATTAAAAGATTTCGTTTTAACATGATGAAAATGAGATTCAGTAATGTATAGAGAAAAAGAAAACTACAATTACAAAGATCTTTTTCTACAAAACTTCGTATTATATATAAACAAGTTTTAAGTAAATTCGTTTAACATGATGAGAATGAGATTTAGTAATGTATAAAGAAAAGAAAACTACAATTAAAAAATCTTTTTCAACAAAACTTTGTGTTATATATAAACAAGTTTTTTCCTTTTAGTTTTTGATTACAATGATGTCTCCAGAAAAATTTCAGTTAAAAATTTTCGGAAGCATTTAGACAGATGTCTTCAGTATTAGTGAAAGAGCGACTAATGAATTAAATTAATTACATAGTTTGTTGTTTTAAAATGGTCAGAAATATAGAGTTTCATTAATTTCCATTAAAAAGTAAGATAATTGAAAAATTGTCAAATGGTTATGAATCGCGTTCAAAAATTTTCGCGAATTTGGAAAATATTCTACATTTGCTATTACAGTATATTGCATCAAAAATGAAAAATAAATATTGTAGTAAAGAATTACAAAAACTTTCTTGTGGCAAATACAGTTTATATAGCAATTTAAAATATAGAATTTTTCGCACAGATACTAATTCAAATGCATTGCTCTAATTTTTTTGAGTCATAGAATTTGTATACGATACAAATTGAAGCAAACATTGAAACAATGGACATTCTTTAGATTTGGATTTAATAGTTGTTCAGTGACTCACAGTCTTTTTCGGACATATTGGCACAAACTAGAATATGATATAAACCCTTTTAAAAATAATGCTAGAATATTTTTAAAATGTCATTTAACATACTATATTTGCGCGCAAAATTCAGTTAAATGTAAAAGATTATGCACAAGAATCCTTTTAAAGTACTTTAGTCAATCTGATCGCATTAGATTTTCAATGTTGTATGCAGCTCAGTTAAAAGTCTGAACACTCAGTTTAGATGAATGCGTAGAATAGAACAGAAATATATCGATAATACAACATACAGAGGTGTGCTTTTCAGAAGAACTTCAGAAGAGCGATAAGAAGTAGGAAAGTAGAGAAAAAGAACGAACCTACCTGGATAATTCCGTCGCTATGGGAAATGATCCTTCAATTCCTTTCTGACATATCTGTACAGAGAGGTTCGCTGGGATTCAGCGAAATATAAAGACAGGTGTGTTTGTGAGAAAAATGACGTCACTCTTACAAAACAATTCCCTTAAGGACTACAACTCATCAAAAGTTCACTCGAGATTTCTCACAGTCAAAAATAAAATATAATTGAAAAATAAAAAAATTATTATCGTGACGTTTAATGATCAATTGAACGATCATAATATATTTTATCCTCTGCGATTTCTCATCGACAAATCGCCGATGACTGTCATGCCGATTGTGTTTGTAGTTTGCCGCCAGCCAGGCGGGCACGAGTTATGGGAAATATATAGATATATCAGATTTGAATTTTAACTGTTAAGCTCATAAATGAATGAGATTTATTCCCATCATTTAAGGAACAAATGATATTCATTACTATAAGTTAAGGAACACAATTTATTGAGTTCGGAAATAATTACCTTCCACGAAAAAAAATCTCCAATGAATCAATCTTTCTTCAGTGAAACAATTACATTCGTTTGGGTAATGACAATTATGCTTTAAAAACGAATGATGGGAATAATTTGACAGATGATTTGATACATTTTGAATTAGTAGAGGTCGCCCAGCGGTCGAAATTCGACCGTAATTCATTAAATTTTTAAGTTGGAACGTTATTGAGGTTCTTCTGACAAAGAGCATACCTCTATAATCATTGCATATAATTTTTTTGAATTTTGTTCTATTACGTCAGCTACGAGCGTGTACAAATACGTTATTTTGCATTGATTTTCGAATTATTTGAAAAATACGAACGATAGGAAAAATGAGGTATAGCTTGGCTAAGCCATATTTAAAAAACAATAACGCGTTTTTTGACATTTCCTTGGGTTTTTTTATTGCTATACTGGCCAGGTTTCGCCAAGGCTACACAGTTAATTTGCCTATCTTTTTAAAATTATATAAAGTTTAAATAAAAAATTAATACAAAAAATGAAATAAAGAATACGAATAATTTTTTATTAAAACAAAAAAACCGGGCGGTTAAAAACATAAATGTTGTCCGACTGTTGACCACAGACTTTTATGTGTTTAACATTCAGTATGAACGTCAACAATGAATGTCTTATTTTATTTAATTTAATGTATTTGTAACGCATATTATACATAAATTTTATCTTTTTGCACTCCTTCTCCATAGAACTTTAACTATGCCAAATCTCACACTCCTCCGTGCGCGCAATGAGTGTACGAACGTAAACAATGAATGTTTTATTTTATTTAATGTATTTGTAGCACATATTATACATAAATTTTATCTTTCTGAACTCCTTCTCCATATGAACTTTAACTATGCCAAATCTCACACTCCTCCGTGCGCGCAATCAGTGTATGAACGTAAACAATGAATGTTTTATTTTATTTAATGTAATGTATTTGTAACACATATTATACATAAATTTTATCTTTCTGCACTCCTTTTCCATAGAACTTTAACTATGCCAAATCTCACACTCCTTCGTGCGCGCAATTTGCTTAAAAAGGGGTACAAATTTTTTTCTTCACGTATTAATATATAGATTCTTTACCTAATGCATTAATTTGATGGGACTGTATGCTATAAGAGGATTTTTATACGATTTCATTTATATGAAATATTCTTTATTTTTAAATATTTACGAATTTCATTTCGCAGCTTCATAAATAATTTTTGTGTCAGGTGATAAAAATACATTAAAATTCAATACAGAACAAGAAATTTCTTTTTAAATGTCTTCTTTTATCATAATGTTAGAAAAATTGTGTTTTCTATTTTAAAATTATTCTTTTTTGCTTTACTGTTTGGAGTTTTGAAAATTTTTTTTATTAAACTTATTTTGAATTACTTTACTGTTATAACGAATGGAAAAAAGCTTCAGGAGAAATTATATATAGAAAATTGTCAAATTCTAAATTTCAGTCGCATACCTTAAATAATACAAATATACATATCTATACTTATAAAAGGCAATGTTTGTGTGCGTGTGTGTGTGTTTGTCTGCGATGTCCAGACGTCTCTATCGCACTTACAGCCATGAAATTTGGCACACAGGTAGTCGTAATGGTGACTGAATGCACCTAGAAGCCGAAATTTTAAATTTTAATCTAGAATTTTTTTTATTTAATGTTTTGTGTTGTTTTGGTTGATCTTTCGCACTAATTTATCAATAGAATGGTTTCGAATAATTGTACGACAAAAATAGATAAACCATCGGAAAGATCACGCGATTTCCGTTCTAATGAAGTTAGTTTTGAATTTCTGACGTAATTTACTGAATTTTGAGAATTTTTTAAAAAATAGTCAGTTTCACCGTCTAAATGTTGGTTTTGTTTTTAAATTTGCTGCATCCGACTTTCTAATAACACTATTATTTTCAATTTTTTTCAGCTTATAACTAGAACGGTTTTGTCGGATTTAAAGCAAGAACGGTTAAAATATCTTCTTCCGTTTTTTTTAAAATTAATTTTTTTCTGGGCCGTTGAGAGTTATTTTTCTCGATCGAGTTCCTCGCGCGGCACTTCTTCGGAAAGTTGATGTCAATTTTGATTGGCGGACGCGTAGGATACGTCATGACCTTCACCTGAATGAATTACTTCGATTATTATTTTCGGATTTGATTTATATTTTGCTTGCTGTATAATAATCATTTTCACGTTCCAATTTTGTAATATTGTTTTGGATTAACGTACTCTGTACTGTAGCGCGAAAAAAATAAGCAGGAAAATCAAAAAATGTGTATCTTTTGTTTTGATTTTGTTTTCAAAACTTTTTCATGTCATTGTGGGCGGCTTTTTTTCATTTTGTTAAAGTCCTGATTCCACGGGCAACGCCGTGCGCGTACTGCTAGTAATAAATAATATTAATATACAATAAGATTTTGAAATTGCATATAAACTCTCGCAAGCAAAGTTTATAAGGTCTGATAATCTCACCTTACATTTTAGGGCAGATATTTTATGTTATTTAATATTAGAATGGAAAAGAATTAGTGTTCAGTTAAGTTAACTTTTTTACAAAGCTAATTATAGTACGAAATCTCAAAATTAACATATAAAAACATTCTGATAAAAATTGGTGTGATATAAATAATATAAGTGATATAAATTGGATTCACGGTATGTAAATTATAGCGCCTATATAAATTACTTAAGGCAAAAAAATTGTCACATTATATAATGAGAAAAACTCGATCAAATACTTATCCAGTCATTTAGTGTTTTATCAATGATATAAATATTCTCCTTTACTGTTAGAGAGAGAAATGAATAGAGAGAGAAATGAATAATTAATCGCAATACACAATGAAAAGCCAAATTTTTTTATATGTTTTATCCACGATTTAAAAACAATGCTAAATTTTAATGCATAAAAGAATTTAAAATTAAAAAATTGAATACAAGAATTTTATCTTTATTATTAAAATTAAAAGGAGACTTTGAAATCAGCAAAAATCAAACTCTCTTTTTTCATAAGCTTGAAATATAATGGCCAATCAATTTGGGTATGAAGCTGATTATTTTGCTGTGAGTATCCTTTTGATTATTTAAAAAAAATACACCAATAAAAGAAATTCGTGATTGATTGGTGCCAATCAAACTAAAATTCGACAAAAATATTAATGAATAACAACTCAACAAAATTCTGTACATCTGTTTGAGAAGTATATCCGAATATAAAAGAAACTTGTAAAAGCAATAATATATATGTCGCATTTTTTTAATAATTTTCTGACAAATCGACTAATCTTAATACTAGTAGTTCTATGAAGAGAAAGTCTCGCATCCCCCTCCCCACAAAAAAATCTAAAATCTTCTCTTCATCGCAATCTTTAAAGGTTTATCCATTTTTTGTTCGCCGAATGTCAGATTTTTTTTTCTTCTGAAAAGCACATGTCTCTGCTTTTATCAGTATTAACGATTAAATGTCTCTTTTCATCAGTATTCACAAATTTTTAAATAAATGTCTGCTTTTATCAGCATTAACATAATTACAATTAAATGTCTCGCCAAATGATTAAAATGTTTTAATGGTGCCAACAGTTATAATTAACAAGATTTAACAAAGATATTAACTATAAATTAATTATTCAAAAATTAATTAAAACTCTTTGTAATATATAGAACGGCGCATCTGCATCTATTTCTAATGCGTCTCCACCATCTGAGTGCAAGCACCAGCTGGCACTCAGAAGAATGTTCTTTAGTTATTACCCACGTATTTTTGTAGACGCCACTGACAAATTACCCAAAACAAGATAATACTGGTTCATGGTCATGAAAATAAAAGATGTTTGTTTAAAAATATTTCGTTCCAAACAATTGTAACTAACTTAGAAGAACAAACATTATACAACCACGAGCCATTTATAAACGGGCGCACGACATCGAGAACTAAAAAGCGTGCTTTCTAGTGTTTACTCTCTGGCATTAACATCGAATACATAAAGCTAAAATGAAACAGAACAGAGACATTCAAATAGACGTGCTATTTAATTTTATTTGGCGATTTTTGCTATTTATTTTGTTGCGATGGGAAGCAAGACATAGAAAACTAGTCTGGCTTTCAATTTTTCAACAACGGAATCACGTTGTTCTATAAAAAGAAATCCTTAAAAACATGTTATTTCTTTATAAAAGAAAATACAATAACTATTAATATTACTGAGCTGTGCATCTTACAGATTAAGTTGTGAGTTTGCCGTCAGTATTTATTTTGAAACAGCTGGATTTAGGTACAAAATGAAAGAATAATGTACAAATTTCTTCATATGTCACAATCCACCAAGAAAACTGTATTAAAATACCAGAATATGTAATAATTGCTTTCTGCAAATCCAACATGACTGACCAGACAGTTAAATTTTAAAATAAAATATTTTTATCAGTATTAAAGTTCCTTAGATTTGTCACTTTTTTGTTCTTGAAAATGAGTTAATATAATACTTTTCATTTTCAAAGTGATAATAATCATATTGCCAATAGTTCATGAAGAGTTAATTACTACTTATCTAAAAGTGTAGAGTAAAATCCTTGGAGTTGCTGGGAATGTCTTGTCTTCCCTTAACACTAATTTAAAATTATCTAAAAGTGTAGAGTAAAATCCTTGGAGATGCTGGGAATGTCTTGTCTTCCCTTAACACTAATTTAAAATTATCTAAAAGTGTAGAGTAAAATCCTTGGAGACACTGGGAATGTCTTGTCTTCCCTTAACACCAATTTAAATTTATTCCAGAAGAATCCTGATGGAACTACAGAGTACACATGGACAATCGATTTATTTGAGTACCGTTAAATTTTAGGTATTCACTCAGTTGAAACTGTTGGTAGTCTCAGCTTCAGGATATACAGATTTCAGGTTCAAGGTTTGATTCCTCCAAACATCTGCATTGTGTACGACTTTGGTGTATGTAAAATTCGCAGTCTGGTGTATATCAGCATCTCGCTTGTGAGGTTTGAAGTCTGGTGAACGGAGTTCTGGATCATATACTTTAGGGGAAGGTTGCAGAATTTGGATTACGTGAACATTTTTTATTTACAATGCTAGAGATGTAATTTTAATAAAAAATTTAATAAAATTTTTTATAGTTTATTTACCTTAAAAAATCCAATTAACGTTTTAAGAAATGCACTTTAAAGCAGAAAAGAAACCGGCTTCCAAAATTGAACCACAATTTCTTTAAGCACAATTAAAGCAAAAGTAAAATTCATTGAACCTCAAATTCACACCAGCACACAGCGTATGAACCCAAGAGAGAGAGTATGATACTTTATTCACAAAAATATCCTTTCTTGATCTTCCTTTGTTTCCTCACATACGATACAAAACCACATAGCCTTAGTTTTGTTCTCTTTTAAAGTAGAAAAGAAACCGGCTTCCGAAATTGAGCCACAATTTCTTGAAGCGCAATTAAAGCGAAAGTATTTTTTCATTCTCAAATTCACACCAGCACACAGCGTATGAACCCAAGTACGATGCTTTATACTTCTTCCTTTGTTTCCTCGCATGCGATACAAAACCACACAGCCTTAGTTTTGTTCTGTTTTAAACCGACATTTGATGTCTTTAATGTCATTTTATGGGTTTTCTTACTTTTGCTTGCTTCAATTCCAGTTTATGAGCACTACTAGTGATCACAACTAATTTATGGGCTATTCCTCTAATTCAAGATAATAATCCCATGGATTTAAACGGCTCAACTCAGGCAAGTGTTTGCGGTCCAATCTAAGCAACTTTTCGACAAAAACAACAAATTTTCCCTAATCTTATCTTCAAAATATTTCAATAAAATTATTATAATAAATTGTATTCAAACAAGCTTCCTATCGGAGGATATAATAACATATTTTGCTACTTATTTTAAAATCGCGTATTCCAACATTTAGGTGATGTTATTACGTTTGGAATAGGATAAACGGTGGGCAGAAAGAAAATAAGAAGCTTTAGAGAAAATAAGATACGAACTCAGGATAAGTCAAGAATCATCTTTCACTAAATACTAATTTGAAATTCTGTAAATTATTATTATTTTACAATAATTTCAGAAGCTCTCCATTATCGTACGATATTCGGACTTAATAGAGTCATATATTCTATCATTTATGCAATCTTATTATATTTGAAATATGGTCAAATGCAGCGGAGGAAGATAATATTAGGCTTTTGAGAAAATAAAATTAGAACTCAGGATATGTCAAGAATCATCTTTCATTGTAATACTGACCTGATAAACATATTTTAGCATTTCTCAAGTAAAAAATATTTTTGTTGTTGAACATATGTTTCTAAATACAGTACTTGACCCTTAAGTTTGATTTCTTTCATAACTATTTACAGAAACTCTGTAAAGTTTTGCATAAGGCAGTTTAGAAACCTTGAATAAGCTGCCTTTATCTGAAGTGTCATAATCTGAAGTGTCTTTTGTCATAACTACTTAATTTGGTGCACATTTAAATAAGATACTCTCTTCATAATACTATATACGTTAAAAACATCGTGCTGTCTTTAAATTCATTGGCATAATCTGATACGTACCATATTGCCGATAATTATTAATTTCGTGTACAGTTATACAAAATATTCTCTTTACAATATTACCTATTTAAAAACGTCTGGGTGTTTTAAATTTAGTTTGTTGCAAATACAGGGTGCCCACTAAAGTCCCTTACCACCTTTTTAACTACCGAATGGCTGCAGATATCTTCATAAGAGTGGTGTCTAAGCATGGTAAAGTGACTATGCTACTGGATGAAACCGCTTACAGCGCCACCTGGTGGAAAACGGTGGAGTTAGCGTTATTTTCTCTAAAACGGTACGAGAGAAAGAGGAAAAAAGTGAATTACAAAGTTCTAGAGCACCATCGATTTAGTACAAAAAGACACCTTATGGTCATGAATGCAAGAAACAGAACGCTTAAAATGCACATTTGTTTGTTTGCGGCTTCCGAAACTGTGACGTCACGAAACTTGCTATGCTACACCGTGTGCAACGTGAAGTTCAAGCAAGGGTCCAGATGTGCATTGCAGCTGACGGAGAGAAGCTTGAACATCGAAAATAAATTTATCTTGCGATAACTAGTTGCTTTTTTCTTTCTAAGAATATTTTGTCACTTGTCAGTGTAGGAAATCGCGAACAAACAAATAAGTGTTTTAAGCGTTCTATTCTAGGCACTTACGTCCACGAGGTGACTTTTTGTACTAAATCAATGATGCTCTTCAACTTTGTAATTCTCTTTTTCCCTCTATCTCGCACCGTTTCCGAGATAATAACTCTAACTCCACCGTTTTCCACCAAGTGGCGCTATACGTGGTTTCATCCAGTAGCGCATAGTCAGTCACTTTACCATACCTAGACACCACTCTTATGAAGATAGCTGCAGCCATTCGGTAGTTAAAAGGGTGTCAAGGGATTTTAGTGGGTACCCTGTATATCTGTAGCATATAAAAAATGTTTACAGAAATGCGATACAAAAGAGCATCTCCTTTCGAAGTCCTGAAGTTTTAAACAACCAGACAAATAAATAACATAAAATAAACAAAGCAGAAGAAATATTGAGCGTAGTTTCATACATTAAGTTAATTTTTTGAATTTTGAATTTAGCTTTCATTGAGATTTAAACAAACGGTATTAACAGAGAAGAAATTATTGTAGTAGGTAAACTGGGATCAAATTTTTATGGTTAACCTCTTTTCCCAATTGATCAGTCTATAAACGAGAAAGCGAATTACAAATTCTGCCGCAAATAAGCTTTGCAAATGGCTATTTTAGCATGGCTTTTCCATTTTGAAAATATTAAATAGAATTCATTTATATATCTATTATGTTTAAAACAACCTATATTTTTGTTTGCCTCATTATGCTATGCAGAATTTTGATATTGCATTTGATAGTGTACCTGCAATAAAATCGTTGCTATAAAATTTTAACGAATTATTTAAAATAAAGACTGAATATTGAAGTAAATGTGCTTTTTAATCTTTTTACATTTTTTTAATAGGTATTTGTAAGCTTATTGCGATTTAGAGTTTGGATCAAAATTACAACTTCATAAGTACCCATTTCAAACTCATTAAAATGAGATCCTAAATGCTAGTATTAATTTAGATGAAGATTCGCTTAGAACATCGTTTGAATTTATTTTTTAAGCTTGAAAGACAAACAATCTTTTCACAGCATACTATCAAATATTAGTATTGAAAAAATGCTTTTAAATGGAAGAAAATTCTCTTATTAAGAATTTTCGACAGGAAGTATTCTCTTCCAGATTCAATAAAAACTTGTACATTTTCTTTTGTTATTTTCAATAAAAATAATGAAGCTGTATTTTATTCTTAATCACACATTCTATATAAATCAGACAATATAATTTTTAATGGAAGAATTAAGAATGAGAATATTATCTAGAATTTAGGATAATAAGATGGATAAGGATAAGAATAAGGATAATAAGAATATTAACTGGAATAAGAAAATTAGGAATTAAGAATATTAACTGGAATAAGGATAAGAAAAAATAATAAGAATATTAACTGGAATAAGGACAAGAAAAAGAATAAGAAGAATATTAACTGGAATAAGGATAATAAGCATATTAACTGGAATAAGGATAAAAAAGAATAATAAGAATATTAACTGGAATAAGGACAAAAAAAAGAATAAGAAGAATATTAACTGGAATAAGGATAATAAGCATATTAACTGGAATAAGGATAAGAAAAAGAATAATAAGAATATTAACTGGAATAAGGATAATAAGAATATTAACTGG
>BGPR01002289.1:76669-104677 GCA_013235015.1 Araneus ventricosus
AGAATATTAACTGGAATAAGGATAATAAGAATATTAACTGGAATAAGAAAATTAGGAATTACGAATATTAACTAAAATGTGTAAAATCGTATGAACATCCTCAGGGATTGTTTATAAAACGAAATTATACACTGCGTAAATAAATAAAATTAAAATTAAAGTAAAGGAAATTCGTGTACTGGATGGATTTCGAACAGACGTCCCTGAAACAAGGGTGACAACACATTAGACCACAGGTTTCTATATAAAAGTTGGAATCTTTATCTTATCTTTAATATAGAGGTATTCAACTGACTTTTAACTTTATTATAATAAAAAATGATAACATTTTAAAAGGCAGGAAAACGTACATCTAATCCATTAATAACATGTAACTGATAGGCAGGTGTTTCGCCAATACAATATTTTGTAACAACAGCTTAACGTGGTGTAAGATGGTTGTATTTTACAAGAATCCAAAGAGTTCATTTTACAAGTGTTATACTCTCTAAAACAGTGATAAATTGCGTCAGAGCTGTTGCGTCAGGTGTTATTCCACGCTGTTACAAGACTTTTTCAAATGTGCGAAATTCTGAAGTTATGAGTAATTCGAAACGACGAATGAGAAAGACAATACGATCCATATAGGTAGATATAGATAGTTCTTTTATTACTCATTTATTGCTTCAATTTGCCCAGTAGGACGAGGATTCGACGCAAGCTTTTAAAATTTTCATAAATATTTGAGAACTGAGTTTATCTACGAAACCATTAATTCCATGCGCCAAAATGAGATTTTTTTAGATAGACAGTTGTGGCGTACGCAACTAGATGGAGGGATCTACCCTCGACTTTCTAGAATACTTACACATTCTGGCACACAATGTTTTGTATTTAGTTTCGTCATGCGGTGACTTAACAATGCATTTTGGATCTCTTCTCGTGGACCGATTGACTCCGAAATTTGATAATGATCTTCAATTTTTGTATCATGTTCAGATACCAAATTTTATGTGTCTATCTCACTGTGTTTTTGAGCCATCATGTTCACATGCACACGTATACGGGTTGTCCCCAAAAAGTGAAACAAGCATTTATTTCCTTAATTATTGCACCTTAACAGATATTTCAAATTACGAAGTTTCATCAAATAAGGTGGGAATTAGTATGAAAACACTTTGGCTTCTATGAGGATTGATAATAAAAAGTTTTAAAAAATATATTTCTATACAGTCCCTAAAGAACAAAATTGTCAATGAGCAAAATGTTCCTCTTACACTCATATATGTACAAACTAAGTTTTACTATTCTATGTATAAAATTTGGGGAGATATATTTATTTCTAAGTTTAAAGAGGCTTTTCACAAATTTAAATGAAGATAGATGCTTATTGCAGAAATGCAAATTTATTCAACCCTGAAAAACGGCGAAATGCAAATATTTGTCTAGTAGTACATCATCCAAACGTCGTTATTATAAAATAATTTGCTAATCATGCATAATTCATGCTCACTTTCATTAGTCGATAGTTAAAAGTATCGTCTTTATAAAAAAGAGAAAAAAAAACTTAAAGTGAAAATGTAAGACACCACAGGAAAGTAACCTCATATGGAACAAGAATACAGTTTGGTGTGCGTATTATTAAACTCTACCTAAAGGCAATCCTTTAGGGCTGAAGAGTTTCATAACCCACTGAAATTATATCCAAAATTCGTATATTCGTTTTCATTCATATTGGCTTACTTTTCCACTCTGAGAATTCGATAATGAACGTAAATGGAAACGTTGTAAAAACCAGAAAAGAAGACAGAAAATGAATCAGCACGTATGACAGACATAGGATGGAACTGTAGACCAAATAGCTTTGAAATGTACCAAAATTCGCTCATTGCGCACATTTAAATGATATGAAGGGCGGAGGCGAAAAGCTATCCTTTCTATCGTTGAACTTAGCCAGAACCGGATTTTCGAATCTTCCTGCTTGGTACACGGCCAACAATTTTTTCCTCCCCTCAATAAGACCCAAGGTTCGCGTTCGCGCTTTTGATTTCTTCTTTTTTCTCGATTCCTCTTGCATTGGCTGTTTGTTGGTTTCGAAATCACTTTCATGGTGCTTCAGCGGGAGCTTGGCTGGTTACTACGTATTTTTTTTCTTTTGTTGCAAATCACTTACCAAAAAGATACGACGGTAGTTTTCTAAAACACAATTCAGATTAATCAGAATTACAAGTTCGGCTATTTAAAGGTAAGCTATTTTTTGAAAAACTGTATTTAAATTGTGTTCTATTAATTTTTTTGCAGCTAATTATGTCTAATTAATTTTTCTGTTCGTTTCTAACTAGATACGCCGCCACTGCTTTGTATAGTTATCGAAGGTTCATAATTTGAACTATTTATGAAAATACTTCAATTAATGTACTATTTGGCCATTTTTAAAATTTAATAAGAGTTAATAAATGTATTATTATTTCCTGATTCTGCCCTTTTAATAAATTATTGAAATATATGTATTATACATGAATCGCACATCGAACTACTCGATCAGACATCAGTCAATAGTATAAAAAAGTTGTCTAAGTCAATAAACTTGCCTTCTATCATGTATGTAAGTTTTGCAGATAGAAGCGTGCGACACTGTATGTTCATGGACGAAAGTAAGAGAAAAATTTTACTAATTGACATTTTTACATTCTTGGGGCTGTATAAAAATTTAATTTTTAAACTTTTTACTATCAATCCCCACAAAAGTTAAAGTGTTTTCTTATAGATTATCACCTTCTTTGATAAAGCTTTGTAATTGGAAGTATATGTGTAGTAACAATATTTAATGAAATAAATGCTTGTTCCACCTTTTAGGACACTCTGTATACAAACAAACAGACAGTTAATTCGTCGAGGGATTTAATAAAAAATTAATCTAATTTGACTTTAGATTTATGGATAATATACTAAAATTCATCCACTTAGCTCGTTTTGTTTTAAAGTTAACGCATTCACATACACATGGATAGGAGACCAACTGACAACCAATCAGCTGAAGGATTTAACTCAAAATCTGATAGTGATCTAAAGTTCTGGTGACAAAACCCTACGCGGAATGTTTCCCATCTAGCTTGTTGCGATTTGAATTATCATGCACACAGACAGACACAACTACAAAATAAGATTTTTCGAAGTCAAGGTGGTCAAAAGAGTGGAGATTCATCAAAATCTCTGGGTTGAATTTTTTGACATTAACAGTACTTTCTGTTTCCATACTTCGTATCAGAGGAGTGGTGTTAGAATCCGCCCGACGGGAGTGGGAGGTCTCTCCGATAGGGTAGGCGCGACCTTTCGTACAAGGGGAGGGGCGTAATGATGACCCTCTCAATTTTTCGCCAGATCTTTATTCATCTACTAGTTGAATAACCAGTTGCGTGAACGAGGTACAAAAAGGTCGACCGAGGGGGAGGCAAACATATACAAGAAAGTAAAGAAGACTATCAAAGTTGTTACTTCTCGAAGATTGCTACAACCAAATGTGCCAAGATTTATTCCTATATACTTCTCATACAAGGAATATATAATTGGATTAGTCTCGATTATTTTTGGAACAAGTTGATAGATAATAAATTTCAAAGTCAAATTTCAATTTGATGGATGCCACCCAATCAGGGTTTTTCTCGTTACTGTGGATTTTTAAAATTATAAGATAGATACGTGGAACATGGTAATTTTTATCACACCCAAATTAAATAGCCATCCGGATTCCTGCCGACGCGTGACAATGGAACATATTTTTCCTTATTTTCAAATTTTTATTCTTCTCTCGGTAAATAAAAATGAAACCAGGATTTTATATGATATTGATGTGTTTTATCGATTAATTTATGAATTTTTATGGCAAACACAAAAATGCCCATAAAAATCTATTTTCTCTATAGTTGAATGTCACTTTTCTGATACACGTGAGACAAAAGATGCTTTGAGTCACGTGAACTAAGTATTTTCTTTCAGAAATATACACATCGATACTGGGGCCGCCGTTGCCTAGTGGTAAAGCCTCGGCTGCACGGCTGGAAAGTGACAGTTTCGAAACCCGACTTCAGTGAACGTCATCCTCGTGTGTATCCCTGGCCCACCCTAAATCTGACATCGTGGCTCAAACGCTCTCCCGCTGCTGGAGCGCGGAAGCTTGGAGAGGGGCACATGTGCCAGGTGTCGTCCTCTTTCCCGACCGCGGTTCAAAATTACTAGGTCCATTATACAATAGCCCTCGCGTTGCTTCTAAATGGGGCTTTAATATAATTGAACTAAACTATATAAAAACATTAATAATCAGTTTGGATATTTCACATTTTTTTCACACTTTAGTTTGTAAAAGGTTGTTTATATCAACATCAAGTTTTGTATTAACACGAGTGCTATTTCGGGATGGACCTCGTAATTTTGAACCGTGTTCAGACGACGAAGACTACACCTGACATTTCCTTCTCTAAAACCCATATCACACCACATCAGAGCTCCCGTCTGACCTACTTTTGCCTTACTCCAATCGGGTGGTCGTAGTCGGGTGGGTTATGAATGAGCCACACCAGCGGGAGGACGGTCGGTCCCCTACGTATGATTTAGAGCATGCAGCAGGCCCACGGATCTTCCGTGGAATCGGGCTTCAATTCTGGAACCCTCCGGCCTCGAAGCCGAGACCTTACCACTAGGCCATCGTGGCCCCTTCGCTTTCTAAAGAAGCGCTTTTTAATGCTTTGGTGTACTTACAATAGTGACAACATACTGGGTGTTTACCAAAATAATTGCAAAAGGAACTTATGATAGAAAGAAGAAAGATAGATTTGCGGAAGAAGTGTCTATCATCTGTGACTGATCTTAGAACTTGGAAATTAGAGATTTGTTTTAAACCGAAAAAGGCAATGATAAAAGTCAATTACGTAAAAGATAATGTTTTCAAACCAACTTGGTCAAGAATATCTAACCAAGTACATCAGTCAATAACTCTTTATGAAGGGGAAGTGTGACATCTGCAGGTCAAAGCTACATTGGCGCACCTAGATAGGGCAAGTCTGACTTACCTTTAATATATGGAGACTTGCTACCTTCCTAGAGGACTTTTAGGTCTACATTTGTTTTTAACGTAGAGGAACGTCTTCAGCATCCAGTCCAACCTCAGCTATCAATTAGAGGCTAAAGCACACAATGGTCTACAAGTTTTTAAATTCTAATTAAGAGCACAATCAGGGGATAGAACCCATAACCTTCTTCCTGGATTCATATTACACAACCACGCAAAGCCTTTAACCACTAAGCAGCTTATGGACAATTGTGTCAATTACAGAGTATTTTCAATTTAATATAAATGATCTTTCGCATGAACCGATGACTTCATTAGAAACTCTGAAATCATACCCCACAATATCCGATAACTATCATAACAAACGACAAGAACTGAGGGAAGAATAGAGATATTTTAATACAAATGTACATCAATTTATAATACGTATATTAATTAATTAAGAAAAATAAAAATTTAGTAAGAAATTGGTACAAACAGCAGGATATTATGAAGAAGAAAACATTAAAATAATGTTCTTGAATTGTTTCCATTTCAGCAATTTTAATAATATGTGGTCGAAATCCCCATCTTTGACAACAATTTCCTAGCTTCTAATTCAGATATTAACGCATGTCGAGGAACATTTTATACAAAATTGTTGACAATTCACACTTTTTTCATCGATTCTTCTCACTATCTGTCGTGGTTTTCGAAATAAAACTAACTTCCGAGATCCGCTAGTCGAGAACTGACATTAGTCGTAAATGATTGCTAAGGATTCGCAACTTCCACGTCTGTAGCTTTTTTCCGTTTAAGTGTTACTTCACTGTGTTAAGTGAAAGAAAAGGATTTAATTTTTAATGTTGCCTGGAATTCGTTTAATTGAGCCAAAAGTTCTAGTTCCAATTAAGGGGAATCGACTGTAATAGTTTTGTATTCGTTTTGTAACAATTACCCTAATTCCGGGGTTATCAATATAGCATATGAGGCGGTGAAGGTTACTGATGTAGCCTATAAAAGCATAAGTTCGTACAAGGCATGATAATTACAGGCAGAGCGATGGACGAGTACAATATCGTAGCTACTATGAACACATGACTTCACACTATCAATAGCATGTATACTTTCCTACTTCAAAAGAGTTCCTTCATGGTGTCACAATGCAGGTAACACAGAATAATAACACAACTTCAGGACGAAAACATATATAATATAACAATTAAATTAAAAGCATAAATTAAACTTCAACATCTTATGACCACACGCTAGTCTTGTTGCATGAATGAGTGAGAGGAAGGACGAATAAATGCAGTGAATGGACATGATTAATTGAGAAATCTAATTAGACATAATTAACAATATTTTCCCTTCCAGCTTTAATTTTTATTTACCTTCCAGGGAATCTTATTTAGTTATGTTGACATCCATTTTTGTTAAGTCAGGGGCATCGGTGCTATTTGTCAGGTTCGGAGATTGTGAGCCTAGAACTCGTGTGCTCCATAAAACCAAATCATCGCTGGTGTGTGTGTGTGATGATAATAGAAGTGAGAGACTGAACAGGTGGAAACATCGCCCTTAAATACTCCAGCAGCTTGCTTGCCATTGGTTAACGGATGATATCACCAAGGTGGGCGGGTAAGAAATGCATGCAGTTGCAGTTTACGACACAGCTGGTGATGATACCACAGTTTCCAGGTGTTCCATAATGAAACAAACTCTAGACAAATTTAAAATGAATCGAGAATAAATAGCAGGATGTGAAGCTAAGTTGGTATCAAGAAGGAGATATCAACATTGATTGAAATAAACGGTGGCTATAAGAGGTTCCACTGAATCGCAGGGAAAGACTTTATTCCCCATTTACGCATATTTTTTGAATGAGAGTTGGAAAAGTTCTTTAAATGTGCTTCGAGAAGAAGTTTTTAAAATTCCTTCTGTTCAGGAATTTCCAGGTAAAGGCTTAGAAGAAAATATCATTAGGTATTTTGATGTTTCATTCTTCAAACAGTGAAATAATAAATAGATATCTTAGAATGCTCACAAGAAACAACAACAACAAAAAGAAAAGGCAAAGATAGCACTGGGAAGAAGTAGAAATAGAGCTGTTTAGTTTTCTGTCATATCTACTCTATTAAAATTCGTCGCATGTATGTATCTATCTATGTATCTATGTCCGGCTATCTTCTCACGAACCACTGAATCCTGAAACGAGCAAAAAGTATCAAAAGATAGGAAATAATCCTAGGAATCCATTTCGACCATTTATATTCCAAATTGCAATTTGTTATGAAGATATTAATTAAAAACGTCAAAATGAACCGTGCTGCCGTCTAGTGGAAATTTTAACAACTGAATTTTTTGCATTTTTTGTTTATTGGCAACTTTGAGTCCGAAGTTCTTGAATTTTTTTATTTATTTATTTAAGGATACCTGGCTTTAATTTGTACAAAAGGTTTTTCTTTTTTAGCAAACTTTCGTGTTTTGATTTGTAAACATCGAAAAAAATCATTTTCTTGCGTTTTTCGTTACTGATTATCATCGGTACATGACTGTTATATCAGTCTTGTGCCGCCATCTATTGAGCAGAAATCACATGAATCGATTTATTTTAAAAGAAAACTTCTGGTATTTTTAAAACTTTACAGGAGAAGAAAAAAATGGGCTGTAAACAACTTAGAAATTAGGGTCGAAAATATCTCTAATGTGTTTCACAGTAGAAAATGAAAGTACGGACAAATCCCCCCCCCCCCAAAATATTACAATTTTTAATTTTTGCAAAAATTCAAATTTAAATTTTGCAGAAGTCCCTTTTTAAAATCAAACATAAAAGTTTCAGAATTTTAGGAAATAAATCAACATAAAGCCAATAATATCATTGTAGCGTAACTAAAATTCAAAATTTATTTATTTGTGAGTACATTTAAATTTAAAGCGTCAAAATAAAATAGAATTTTAAAATTATTCGTTTAAAACAGAAAAAAAATCAAGGAAAAATAATTAGAAGCTAGAAATATCAAGGAAACTCAAATAAAATTCAAAATTAATTTATTTGAAACTAAACTTAAGCTTATAAGAATCCAAATAAATTTTAAAGTTATTTGTTTTTAAGTAAAATTTAGATTTAAAGAAAAATATTCAGAGAAAATGAGCATGAAACCTGAGATATCAATGAAACTCAAATAAAAGTAGAAGTGTCTTTATTTGTAAAGGAATCCAAATTTGGAAAGCTTATAAGAATCCAAATAAATTTTAAAGTTATTTGTTTTTAACTAAAATTCAGATTTAAAAAAAAAATTCAGGGATAAGCAAATATGATTCAAGAAATATCAATTAAACTCAAATTGAATTCAAAATTTGTTTATTTGCAAATAAATTTAAATTTTAATAAGACAAAACAAAATGTAAAATGTGTTTGTTTTTAAGTAATATTCATATTTAAAAATAAAAATTAGTAAAACAATAGTGATGTTAATTAATTTTAGGCCTTTTGAGGGTCAATTGAAGATCTTCTTCCGCGCAGAAGACCCCTTCTAACATCATACAGAAACTCTGATGTGTGTGAATGGCAGAATTTCAGGTTTTACACCAAACAATGCAACTACATTCATCAAATCGAATAATTAAAAAAAAGTAATTTCAGTCGAATCTGCAAAAGTCCCCTTTTACAATCTAATGGTTCACATACGGTGTTCTTCCATTTCCATTTATTTATTTAACGGAAGCCGTTATTTCTTTTTCAGAGATCTTCTGTGTTTGGATTTATTAATATCGGAAGAAAATCGTTTTCTTTCCTTTTTTGTATTAAGGTGTTTAATTTCTTAACGTTTGTTGGGGAAAGTAAGTGACAATTTTTGCTGAAAAAAACACAGGCGGACCATATGAAAATATGTGGATCCCGAGGTCTCACATGACCTCACTTCTGTCCGCCCGAGAATATCCCATTATTCGACATAGCCCGTGCAATGCCGGGCCATACAGCTAGTAGTATACTAAAAGTTGCGAATAAAATTTTTCATTTTTAGTTTCATTAAAAGTTTTGCAGTCAAGAATAAAATGATTCATCTAAGATCTCAGAGAAACAGCCGAAGTCTCGGAAATCTTATCGCGGTGTAATATATGTTTGTTGAATCAAAAGATATGCATTATAAAGCGCAATAAATCATAAAATTGATGTTTTATTAAAAGTTTCCTATTTCAGAAGTGAAATGTATTTTCTGAGTCAGTACGAATACCAGAGTTACGAAGACATAAATGGAAAATTGCGATTTATTTAACCTATATGATATAACTGCCAATGAAAGATGCAGCTGTTAAGAATAGTGTTAAACCTGCTACTAAATCTACAGCTGTCTTTGTTCAGATTTAGGATCAAAGCTTATGATTTGGTTTCATCAATGCTCGTGTAGTTGAAAAAATTTACAGTTACATAACTTCACTGAATTTTCGCATAAGTGTCTTGAACCTTGTTTAAAATGTACTGATTAATTAATTTTTTTTCAATTTATACTTTGATTGGTTTGTAAATGCCAATATATTAGCGAAAGAGGAAAAAAGCAAGAATTAGTTCAATTTTTATCTTGCGTTTTTCAGTTTAGGCCTTCTGATTAAGAAATAACCGGTACAAACTTGTCTTAAGAATATAAGGTTGTTCAGGAAGGTCGTTTACAAATTTTAAGGGGAGGTCAGGTATACAGAAACAAATAATTTTTGCAATAGAATATACGGTCCGAAATCTAAAGGGGCGCCGCTACAGGGGCCCCTCTGTCAGTGAATGGAGTAAAAGAAAAGGATACACTAGATAAAATGTATAACACAGATTGAGAGGACAATGAATTGAGTAAAAGAAAAGGATACACTAGATAAAATGTATACCACAGAATGAGTGGACAGTGAATGGAGTAAAAGAAAAGGATACACTAGATAAAATGTATAACACAGATTGAGAGGACAATGAATTGAGTAAAAGAAAAGGATACACTAGATAAAATGTATACCACAGAATGAGTGGACAGTGAATGGAGTAAAAGAAAAGGATACACTAGATAAAATGTTTACCACAGAATGAGTGAACAGTGAATTGAGTAAAAGAAAAAGGATAAACTAGATAAAATGTATAACAGAATGAGTGGAATATAAATTTACAATAATACAACAACCCAGTTGCATGAATAACTACATAACAAATCGTATGCGGCATAACAGATGCGATAACGGCAAGTAAGAAGCAGTAACAGCAACACAATTTTGGAATACTTAAAATAAGTGTTCAAGGTATTTGTGGTCTTAAAAAACTTATTTGTTATATATAATGTATTTGTTTAATTGTTTTATGTTTCTTTTGTAGCAACAGCTTCGTACTGCGTGAGCTATCTATCTTGATCATGAGTAGTGGAGAGCTGAGTGCTATAAAGGCTCAAGCATCATCTGTCATCTCACTCTTGCACTTGCTTTATGTTCCTGTTGTCAACATGTTAGTTTAATTATCATTTACTCTAATATTATCTTGTTAAGTTTATTAAAGTTATAATTGTTATCATGAGTTAGCTTCTTCAGTGCTGCGTGAAGTTTCCTCACACCTGCACGAGCCAGTTCACACATGCATACCTGTCAACGGTGGTTTGTACCTTTTAAGTTACCTTGCCTAATGAGATGCAGTATCTACTCTCTTTGTTGCAATAACTGGAATAACTTAAAGTAAATTCTGATCCTGGTGCTACAGACATAATGACAACCAAGTTAGCCTGTTGACCACCGTATCTATCCAAAGTGACAACCTTTACATTTGGTCAGCTAAACTTTTAAGTTCTAGTGCATTTTCAGTGTTTAAAGATTTGTTTTAGTTTTTATAACTAATTATTACGTATTTTACTCCCTCAATAATGAAGTCTAGTAGCATTTATGACTAAGAAGAATTCTTACAAGCTGATTAAACATCATGGATATGTCTCTGTTAATCAAATCTTTATGTTTAAACTTAAATTTAAATGTGCGTCTTATTTATCACCAATATTGTTTAAATTTGTTCACAAATATTTCTGCACAAAATAAAGCAGCTTTAACAAAACCCCTACAAATACAAGATCGGCCTCAATATCTGTCCAGGAGGCTGTAGACGGTATGTTAACCTTCTGTGAATAATAATGTTGTGTTTTATACTTGTTTATTTATTGTAAATTATAAAAAAAATATTTTTGCTTCATTAAAGTTGTTCGGGGGGTGGTTCTCTGGTGCGGGGTTTCGCGGGGCTCTGTAGGGGTGTGGTTGACAATTCCCACCTCATGCTCGCTATCTGGTGTGATAAGTCTTGTGGTTATAGGTACCGGGAGCATGAGGTGGCCTTATGTCTATTGCGATGCACGCTTCGCACATTGTTAATCTCGCAACTGGGTTATTACGCTATTAAAATAAATTTATATTCCATTCAATTTGTGTATAAAAAAATTATTGATTAGCAATAGACAGAAAATACAAAAGGGAATTAAGAGGCATACTTGCCAATCACTTTTCTACATAATTACCAAATCTATTTAGGCATTTACTTGAACGCAGGACCAACTTGTTTAACCCGGCTTGGTCATTGAGACAGTTCTCGGCAGCTGTTTTCACATCAAAGTTTGAAGAGAACCTTATTCCAGATAAGTGCTTGAAATTGAATTGAATCCGATGCCATGGCTAGTTGGTTGGTTCTCGTTTATTGGTCGTTCTTTACTGCTTTTTGTATATATTTATTTTCTGTGGTGCTCTAGGTTCCACTATATGTTTTTAATTTTTGTTTTAATTCAATTTTAACAAAATCTTTTCTTTTGGATTTAGAAGATTGAATGCTCCGGCCAATTACTAATATGCTGTGTATTTTTTTATTATAAATTTATTTTATATGCATTTTTTATTTTCTTGAACCTTGTATTTGGACGTTTTACATTTGTGTCTTGGTTTGTTTTTTAATTCTTTTTGTATCTTTTGCCCTTTATTTGATGTAATTTGTTTTTGTCTACTTTTCTATCGTTTTGTCTGTGTATGTGTGTGCTGGATTTCTTTGTCTCTGGAATTCACAACTATTTAAACACATTAGCGAATATTCTCGAAAACCTTGCAACTGAAAAGAACTTGCGAAGATGATGGAGCATACATATATCTTTAAAAATATTTATGGCACCCGTTTTATAAGTTGCCTTCCACCACAGCGATTACCTGACAAGAAATTTGCTTATATAGTATATTCAGTTAAAAAAAGTTTCTTCAGAGAGGTGGTCGCTGCCAAATTACATATAAACATCTTTCTAGAATTCACAGCCATTTAAACACATTAGCGAATATTCTCGAAACCCTAGCAAATGAAAGGAACTTACGAAAATGATGGAACATACTTATATCTTTAAAAATATTTATGGCTGTAATTTTATAAGATGCCTTACATCATGACGAATGTCAGACAAAAAAGTTTCTTGTACTATGAATTCTGTTAAATTTTCCACTGACAAGTAGGTGGTCAGTACCAAGTTTGATTCAAACATATTTTAAGAATTCACAAACATTTATATTCATTATAGAATGTTCTCTCAAGCCTCGCAAAGGAAATAGGCGCAATAAAGAATTAATCTTACAATACCTTGTTAATTGCTTATATAGAATTCGTTCGCTAAACTCCAGAGGTTGACAGAATTTGCGAACTTAAAGTGTGCCACGTACATTCAAATTCTGTAAGTGTTACCCATTTCTAACCGTGCTAAGGAAATTTATGACTACTTTTTCATTTAACTCTATCGATACGGGACCGTCCCATACGTCCCTTCAAGCATTTTAGGAAAGCCGCCCAAAACGTCCGAATGTCACCCTGAAATTTCCACCCCTTTCGTTAAGTGTGATTGATTTCACACCCGCGGCGCGTGCTTTCTTCGTTCGAGTGGCTCGTCCAGATGTGTTTGGGGAAGAGGGGAGTTTTCTTACAATTCGGACAATGCCAGCTGTCATTGTGGTTTTTGAGGGGGAAAGTGAATTTCCCTTATCTTTAATAGAGGAGATCGGAAGTTCCCGTATTTTGAGATCCCTTTATTTCAATGGCCTTAGGAATCAGAGGGTTAAACAAAAAGATTATAATCTATCTTTCTTTGGCTGAAGCATATTACTCTTAAAAATGGATAGAGATATCTCTGGGAATTATATATGATATATATGTTATTTTTTTCAAAACCAAAAGTGAATAGTAACTTTTAAATTAGTAAAACTAATTTTTGTTTCCCCATTGTTAAAATCTTTAAAAATTGTTTTTTCAAAACTAGATATGATTAGTAATTCTTATGAAATGTATACTTGAATTAAACTTATTCAATTAAAGTTCCTAAGATGGTCGTCTCTGATTAAAAATGTTGATGTCATAAGAATCAAAACATAAAATTATGAAAGATGCTTTATAGGTTCGTGGATTACAGAACGAGGCATACTGACGCTCCATTTTTATCAAATGTAATTTGGATTTCATTGCAATTTTAGTGGAACGCGTATATTTATATAAACAATCGCAGCAAAAAATGGCACAGTTTGCTTGAAAGAATCATTATTTCTGGAGGTGCCTTCCGTTGGCCAAATTGGTAAACTGAAGGTAGTATTTTTTAGTTAATTTTTTTTATAGTTTTTTCAATAGCAAAAGTATTAGTATAATTGTATTAAATGAACATTGAAAAATAATTCTTATTATGACGAATTTTTTCTTAATAAATGTTTTCGATATTTGTAGCCTAATTGCCACATGACACCCCGATATGAATCAATAAATTTTTTTGATACCAAGGGGGTTGGCTATTTCTTAAGTATTAAAATAGATGATTCTGTGAAGTTTATTTACATTTTTATTACCACTAGGATGAATTTCATATATTCTCACTTAATTTTTTATGCACATATTACAATTTTTTAAAATCTATAATTGGTTCTTCATGAATGTAAAATATTTTGTTCAATTGCTAGATGGCTTAAGTGCCTTTAAAATAGAAGGGATTTCATTCATATTATTATCAAACAGTTAGTTCTGAGAAATTCAAATACATACCGTACTCTGCCGAAGCAATGTCGTATATAAATTTTTATTATCTTAATTTATATTTTGACTTAAGAATGCTTTATCATGAAGTCAATAAATAATAATTATGATAATTTTAAACTAGAGCGTCGTGTATAAGAAATAACCCATAGTTGTATCCAGGCCATGCCTCATGGATGCCGAGTCAGCATGAGATACATTATTCAGATATTTTAAGACAGCTATCTTTATTAGATGACATTGTGAGAATCTCAAAAGAAATTAATGAAACATAATTTACACAGCATAATGTTATCTATTTGCTGGATAATACACAATTTCGCAAAATCTTGACTAAAATAAGCAATTAATAAGATTTACTCATGTAAGGAAATGATGTACTTGTGGTAATTGCACAGTCTCACACAAATTAAAACAATTTCGTTGCCGTCTACTCATGCAACTCAGGAACATTACATTTCATCATAGCACAAATTAAATCAAGTAAATATGCGCACAAACATGAAAACACAAAAGAAAACTCTTGATTATTTTAAAGCATGAATTATATTTCACACGGTTATATTAATTAAACCCACCTTCAGTTCCACTGCAGCAACAATATTCAGTATCTACGAACATAGCCTCAGCACATGTAAATCTAAATTTCAAAACGAATCAATTATGAGAATTCACATTTCTTGTGAACTGAACCACGGTTAGTCACAGACTAATTTTATCGGTTTCACAAACTGCGATGCTAGCCACCACCAAACACAAATTCATTTCTACAATAAGTTATTCGACATCGCGGGCCTTTCCGGTCAAAATTATGAATTTATTTACCCAGACACATAATGATAACACAGTTTCAGGGTTTCCACAGTGATCGATCCAATCTTGGTACTATTTTTTTTCACTCGCCATAATTGATAGTACTCACAAGATTCATTTCTTGAGGTTATTTCCAAAATTGCTACACTTTCGCAGAAAAGTAGAGTTTGCTTCCAATGGATTCCATCCCATGTTGGAGTATTTGGCAATGAGGAGGCAGATGTGCTTGCGAAAGAGGGAAGTGCTCTTCCTTCTGCAACCTCTAATGAACTCTTCACGTCCGAAATATTTTCTATTCACAAGGCTAAAGCAAATTCCGCTTGGAAAAATCCTCCCACACATGATTGGTATGCCGGGAACCGTCCTGGTCTGTCTCTACAGTCCGTATGCACAAGATCCGCTCAGACTGCATTAGCCAGGTTGCGTAGTGGACACACTAAAAGCTTAAAATTCATCGACAAGGAAAAGACTTTCTTCTTGCCCTTGTTCCTGTCCTGCTTCTCCTGCCCATATCATTGACTGCATTGGCGCCTCTGCGAGGCAGCTGTGGAGTGGGGAGGGCAAAGGACTTGTGGAGTTGTTAGAGCGACATGGTGTCATGGACCTGGTCTAATCTTGGGCCAGGGGGACATGAAACAACAACAGCAGATTTATTTCTTTAATTTTTATATGAGCAAAGATGGGGATGCACGTCCTGGTATATCAATTTTATCGGAGAGAGTACCCAGAGAAGGAAATTTCGCAGGCTCTTGGCAAAAACGCCAGAGCGCATTTCAATACAAATATCCCAATGATGCGATCAGTTCTCTGCATTGGATGTCAGGGCATTCGGCCCCTTCCCGACCAAATCACAACTCCTTCTCTAGTTAAATTTTAATTCATGTTTCTCAGTACGAGAATAAGCTTTTTCCTACCACACACACACACACATCGTCTCCTCTTCCGAAGTCCGCGCTAACCGTGAGAGGCCAGCGGGCCACCTCTCACGGCCAGCGAAAAGACTTTCCAATTAAATTTTCCCTACATTATTCAATTTCTCTCTGTCGTTCTAACCCGTTACCAGTCCATCCTTCGTCTCTCGTTTCTCTCCGCCCAAGCAACGCCAAAAGCCTCTTCACCCAAGCCTCCTAAAACTGATCGGCCATTGGTCAGAAAGTCAATTACGTCATCAAGACATTGGAAAAGACTCCAACCTATTTCTATGAATTCTAAGGGGATGGGGAGGGCCAACATCCTTCTAAAACGCGTGCCTGGCGACCGACCCGAACAAAATGGCGAATATTTTAAGGCCAGTGGCGGTTTTTCGCACAGGCGCTAGAGGCGCTCGTCTCGTACCTCAAGATCCTAGGGGGCCTCAGAATCTATTCGACCTACATTACAGTGCTAAGAACACGACGAATTTACAATATAGTGTTACGAAAGTCTTTCCGTGGGTGTATGGTGTAAACAGTCCAACACGCAGGATAATGGAGAATGAAGGTTTATTTACAAATATGCAGGAAGACACGTAGCACAGGTACAGGAAACAATAGTTCTTGCACAGATTACCGATGTAAATAGACAACAATTCACAGGTAATGACAGTTCAGCACTTTGATATTTAACAACACTAAGAACTAGTCAGCAAATAACTAGTAACGACAATAACTGCACTTTCAATAGCGCTCAGCTCACCAGCTTCCTAGCTCACACTGCGGACGAAGCTCTAAAGTCGTTCCCATTGGATCAACACAAACCCCGTCATCCAAGCGCTCTCCTTATATAGGTCTCCCGTGGCAGGCAGTGACGTCACATGGAATCTTCTAGCACATTCAAGCGTATCTTCTCTCCTAATGGAAATATCGAGAAGATTCCAGCACCTTTGAGATCCCATATTTCGTCGCCAAATTTGTTGCCAAGGTCGGGAACCAGACGTGTCTGTTAATAGTCATCCCATACTTATCCCTGTAAAATTCTCTTTCCAACCTAAGACTCACATTGCTGGGAAGCGACTTTCCATGTTTGTAACAATAGGATAGGAAGAAGGGGTTTGTTGCGCCTGTGGTTTTTGCGAAAAAACAATTTTGCGCCTGTGGCTTCACATGGTAAAAATCCGCCACTGCTTAAGGCGGGACAAAGAATATGCTATTCTCCACACAACAACATTACTTCTGTTCGATATGGTATGGCATTGTACCCTGTCTATGTTTTAAATTTGCGAAAAAATTTAAAGCAGCTTTATAATATAAAAACCACAAAAATTGCCCTGTTGGAATTTTGTTTAGCTTCTTTCTTTTGTTAACGGACAATTATATAAAAATGATAAAACCAATGCTCTAACTTTCCATTTTATTATGCCATTGTAGCCTTCTTCCTGAGGGAAAATAATGATTGTTTCAGATTTCCCAAGTTCTAATATTGATCAGTGATTGATTTGTATCTTTTGATTCTACTCAAAGCAGTTACAGTACTGTGCTTTGTCACCCTGGAGTATTTGTTTAGCTCGTAGAAGAATCATTATATCCATCAACGAGCTTTGGGAAGTTAGATATCGAGTGAGATCCTTTTATCCTTGAGTTTAAAGGAAACCAACCTTTAAAATCGCATTGTCTTTTGTCCTCTAAATCGTCCTGATAAGAAATTTATATATACGTATAATTCATCAACTAGATAAAAAGATTACCATTATTCAGCAGTTTTTTGAAGATTTGAATAGATACAAATTATAATGCATACATGGTTCAAGAAATCATATAATACATAATCTATGATTGAAGATGTTAACTTCATTTGTTAATTTTTAGTAAAAATTTCAAATTCTTTGCGGTATTACCTCTGTCAAACTAAAATTTAAAACGACCTGCTTTTTTTTACCTGCTTTTACGAGCAATGAATTTAGGACTTCCATTTTAGAAAAAAAGGATTTATTAAGTTTTGTATTGAAATCACTGTAAATGACAATGATATATAGGTATATAGTTTATAAACTATATACTTATATGTCATTGATTTGGCGGGAGCTATCTTTTCAGTAATATATGACAAATGACCTTCGACAGCTGAATATAGACAGACTGAACAGGTGTGAGCGAATTGTTCGCGACAGAATACGAGTAATACGAATATTGTTCGCCAGAGCAATAAAGTATACCCCTGGGGCAATGAGAGTGTGTAGGAGATACTTAAGAACAGGAGGAAGGCTTATAGACGAGTCTACATTTGCTACCCGTTCTTTGAAGTTTTTTTCACAACGAACCAATCGCGAACCTTGGCAAAGGAGCGAATCCACAGCGAACTATCAATCATAACTTGTCACTTGCGAGTGGAAGGAAGAGGGATCTTTGGAATACGACCTGGTTTGAAGATTCAACCTTTCATGTTCTTTGAAATCCGCGTGTAACGACGAATTGCACTCGAACACGTTCCATTGTGAACCATGAAAGATTTTGTATTCGCCAAGATATCGGTACGCTTTGGAACCTTCTCGAATTGTTTGTGTGGCGCCAACAACCCCGTGCCAACCTGTGAAGCATCTGCTCTCGACGGTTCGGAAACCGTTCAGCTTGTAAGTGTGTACACGCCTTAATAGATCAGCGTCAGGAGAGGCAGTATTATTAAGTTAGAGTTATTATGTTATGATACTTTCTACCCAGCACAGCTAAGGATTGAAGATTTTAGGTCTTCGACCCAGTCCTCCATCAACAAATTACTATATCGGTGTGGAGAGGCAAAAAGTAGTCTGACACCACAGAACATTTAACATCAATCGCAGTGACACCATTAGTCACTGCGATTGAGCGCTGGAAATCTGACAGAGAGACGGCTGAGTAAGTGCGCAGTCACGTTCGAAGTGGGAGGATGTTAACTCTATCGATACGGAACCGTCCTATACGTCCCTTCAAGCAAAAGACGTTAGCCGTCCGAATGTCACTATGAAATTTCCACTCCCTGTGTGTTTCCAAGTGTGTTTGATTTCACACCCGCGGCGCGTGCTTTCTTCGTTAGAGTGACTCCCCCCAGATGTGTTTGGGGAAGAGGAGAGTTTTCCTACAATTCGGACAATGAGAGCTGTCATTGTGGATTTTTTAGGGGAAAGTGAAGTTCTCTTATCTTTGATAGAGGAGCTCGGACGTTCCAGTATTTTGAGGTCCCTTTATTTCAATGGCCTTAGGAATCAGAGGGTTAAAGCGGATTTCGCTCCTGGAAACAGGGCTATTAGGCCTATGCACATATACGAATTTTGTTGGACAATTAATTAGTGGCAAAATGCTGGAGATGCTCCGGATAAGCGATTAGCAACAAAAGTGGAAGTGTGCACCAGGCACCATAATTGCTGGTCCAGTTCTGTTTCGATTTCATGGGAAAAAATGCTGAGAAAAAAGTTCGCTAATTACTTGTCAAACACAACTACCTCATGGTAGGCATGTATGCACTACCCAACTGCGATCAATTTGTTTCACGCCGCAAATTCATTTTACGTCAAAATTCGGATGCGTATACTGGTCTTTAGTGTTCCTTCTAAATCTGCATCATCGTCGAGATATAATGGTTAATAATTTTGTTAGAACAGTGGGAGTTCTCTTACGATATCTAAACATGATTGCAAAAGTAATTAAGATTAGATTAATAAAATCGAATGAAGATTGGTGCTTGCCAACAATCTAGGACTATTCACAGTAAAATGAATCAAAAGAGATTACGTATTTTGTATTATCTTCTCATATGACCGGAGAAGTTCCGTTAAATGAATGCCTTGACAGAGGAAAAGAATGAAGACAAAATACATTTTAGATACTGAAGATTCCTGTTCATGCAGACTTCTATCATATATATTATGCTGGCGTTGCATATCAACGTTTGTGGAGTGATATAATATCCTAGATATTTATCTTCTCACCTATCAAAAGTTCTTAAATTCATAGAAACACGTGCAACCTTTTCATATGTATGCGAAAAAAACATGCCAGAACAGCTTTGTCAGGCCATGAAATGGCACGATAATAATTTCCCTTACATCATCCACAAACACTTTTTGACTACTGTGAGCTTACTAACATTTTACGCTATGAATGAGCTTTTAAACCAGCTATGCATACTGTAACATAATCTAACGATTCTGAAGAATAGATGTCATTTGAGTAAGTATCAATAAATTCATTTGTTCAACAGTGTCTGTGAAACGGAAAGACGCAGGCTTGAAGCAGCTATACACACTGTGAAAAGCGGAGCAGTAAAAGATATGAGTAATTCTGCTCCATAAGTATACAATATTAAATAATAGCTTTTGAAAAAATATATTTTTAGGATTATAGCCCCATAGAGATTACTCACAAGGAAGTTGAAAGTCAACTCTATTTGACAAAACAAGTTTATTTAACATAGTTAATATCCCAATTTAAAGTTTCTTAGTCCAAAAATAAATGCAATTATGAAAACAAGAAAAAGATGACTCAAGCTGCTAATGTTAAACGACGAAAACAAACGATATTTGATATTTTTTCAAAATGTTTGGAAAAGTTGGTTTTCAATTTATCAAACTAACCTCTAATATAAATGTAAATTTTCTTTGAAATAACTTAGGCTTTTTTTCTACCAGAATCGTCACCAAGAGATAATCTTTTTCCTGAAATTCTACAGGCATTAGTTCACGCACACAACAGTAAAACACTTCGAATAATGTACTCATCAATCGACAGCAGCTTTTTGATAAAAAAACTTTCTTGAGGAACCGAAATTCCCACACTGCGACATACAGAAAAATGCATACATTTACCAAAAAAAGGGAACACGAAATTTTGAATCAAAATTCACAAATGCAAACAAAAGAACATTTCCCTCTAGCTCCAGACAGGGATTACTATGAACCAGTTTACTCCAGATGGAAAAATCAGTCTCGTCACTCAACGTAAATGATTTTTTAAAGTATTTGTTGGAGCTATCTCGTGTTTAAAGAAGAAATTTACATAATATTTTTTATATGTTAAATAAACATTGGCTGTGAAGGCTATTCATAGGTATCGCTTAGTTTTGAATCATTTTGCATGAACTGGTGATACTTCAGGCATTACCTTACTCTTCAAATGCAACTTTCATCGACTAAATCTGAATTGTGAACACAAAAATGTTCATAAATTTATTTAATTTTCAAAGAGCTTTCTGTATAGACTTAGTTTATATTGTAACCGCTTCGGATGTTTAAACTATTATAATTTTCTGTAAAAAGTTGTTAGTTTTTTTCGAGTTTATTTAGAAAATATTATGAATTTGATATTTGGCTAGTTATTGTTGAAAGCAACAACCCTATCTCCATGTTAAACCAACAAGGTTTTTATTATGAGCAGTTAAAAATCATGATTTTTATGATAATTCCACAATAGGGAGTAATTTATTCAGACTTATAGCCTTAAAATTAGCGACATTTAGTAAAAGCATTAAAAGTTTGGTCGGAATTACGTTAAAAAAGACTTGCCTCTCTTGATTGTTTTCATTAAAAATTTTTTTATCCTTGTTTTGAATAAGCATTGCTGCTACTTAAATGTAAAGAATGTATATTTCTGTTATATCATTGCTTATCTTTCCTATTACCAATAAAACACAGTCGTAAAAATAACGAATAATTTTGCCCGAATTGTAAGGGTTAATCAATAAAAGGGATAGATGGAATATACTTCAAAAGTTCAACAGTTGATTTCAGAAGTTTTGTTAGCATTACTTCTTCACTAAGAATCTTATGAATCTTTTTTTAAAGGTTAAGATTTTTTTTAGGTTCTTATCAGAAAAATTCTGCATTTCTATACTGCTTTGCCACTCTTCATCGATTGTATCGATTATTCTACATTTATTTCGATGCATTTGTATGCAGTTATGCAGTTAGAAACCTTCAACGCTCACATTTTGTGATGCAGCTATTTTTGTAACACATTACAGAAAAAAATTCAAATGCTGCTTTGCTCCAAAATTAAGTGTTGCATAAATTGAGAAATTAATTCAGTTTTGCATAACTAATTACTCAATTTTAGCTATAGTTTAAAATAGTGATAACAAAATACACAAAATTGTAATTGGTTCCCATTTAAATAACTACGTGCAATTACATTGACTAGTTAACTGTTTCGGCTTCTTTGGAAAATGTGTATCTAAACTGCATCGCACAAATTAAGCGATGACGAGTATACTCGTCAAACACAATATGTGCAATATGGAATTAAGTTGTAATTAAATGACTTTATTTTTTATTTTATTACTCACATTAATTTATTTACTTAAATTAACGCAGTTTGCATATGAACGAAAAAAACATGACAGATCAATTTCTTACTTTAATCTGCTGTTGGAGAATGGCATTGAGCAAAGCATGGTACAATGCATAATGGGACTTTGCAAGTTGTACACCAATATCGCGATTCTTTCCGAATATTATATTTGTAACAATGTGCACATCTTCGTGCACGATTATGTTTTGAAGATGTCTGTACATAATCCGGGAAATCTTCATGTTTAGCTTGTCGACTTACTGTTGACTACAACTGCAATGTTACTTTCTTCGATCAGACAAAAATATTGATTCACTTATTGCATAGTATAAAACAATATATGAATCCGTAATTGCTTCAGTGATGCAATACATTTACGAAAAAATAATTCATACCATATACGGTTCTTTCATACTTATTATTTACAAACTTTTATTTCGACTTGGCCTCAAAATATTTCAAACATCTTGAAGTTCACGAATGTATTTTAGTTTTCACCAAAATTGCAATTTAAACTGCAAATTGCCACTACTGTTTACTCATGACGAATATATTCGTCATAACACAAAATTGCGCACTTTTTTAATGACGAGTATACTCGTCATAAACAGTTAACTGATTAAAGGAAGATGTTATATTTTATAATGGTAATAAATAAAATATTTTAAAACACTCTTTAATAATCATTAGATTTAAGAAATTGTAATCAAAAGCAATTATTGAATTTTTAAACGTTTATTTAAACAATTAAAAAAGTTTTTAAATATTATAATATTTTCATATATTTTAATTTTCATGTATCAATTTAATGAAATTCTGACAGAATCTTCATGAAGCTTTAATGTGATTTTGAAACACATCTTTTTCATTAAATTTCATTGATAAAAAGAGTAAAATCAATGCCATTTTGCAATGTTATATGGATTTTAACAGTTAAAGCTAAACTGATACTAAACAGATCGTAATTCACAAATAGCCTCCTAACAGGTGTTTTATTAGTAAAAGCTGCTATCTTGGAATGGGAATTCTACTTTTCGGTATAATTTCTAGTTCATTCATTGATTTTCTTCAGATGCAATACAAAAAAACATGCAAAACAAATGTATTTAGAAATATTTTTCATTCTTCCTTTGATTTATATACCACTGCTTATTTTTTGTCATATTAAATTTTTGCTCATGTAGAGAAATGCATATTAATTATGAAATAATGTTATGCAGGGGAAATGTAACAGATAATTTATTATTTATTTATATTATTAAATATATATGTATTATATTAATATATACCTTAAAATATTATAAGTAAAAATATAATGTTTGCAAAATCATAAAAATCTAAAATAAGAACACTACTATCATAGTACACAAAGAATTTTTAAAAAGTAGAGAATTAAAGAAATCTAAAGTAAGATAGTTTGTTGAACGTTTGTAAATCAAATAGAGTGTAATGTTTAAAATAAATTTTGAATATTCGAAATTTTAAAATATAAAATCTAAGGAAATTGCTGCTGGATATTTCTTCTTTCTTTTTGCTGACAGATTATGTTTAACTTCAAACTAACATTATCTTGATTTTAATACATAATAGTTTATCTTCACTGGTCCGCAGATAGTAAACAGTCTGATGAGCTGCAAAAATAGACATGCGATTTCTTTTTATATTGAAATGGATTGAAAAATTGAACTCTGTAGCATTAATGTCAGTTTACATTACAATAACAATGAATGATCTAACATTCATAACCACAAACTTGTTAAACAAAGAAAAATTGATAAATAAACCTTTTTATTGAAAAAATTTATCTAAATTTTTCCCGTTTTGTTTTGTGCTCTACAGTTGAGTGTTTGGACGGTTCATTGATTGTCTCTGGTGATGCAGAAATATTGTTTTTATTATTTCAAATAGTTTGGTCGGCGATGATATTACAGTGTTGCATATATATTGGAACTAATTTTGAAGCAAAATTATTTAGATTTGTATGAATGCGCTGTATATAAATAGATATTTTTTCTAGGAAAACGAAAAAAAATTGTCCGAGGTTGGAACTTACCTAATCATATATGAATTATTTTATAAAGAAAGGATGTATTCCTTACAAGTTTTAGAAACACTAAATTTGTTGTTAACCGAAGGATTACTTCCCTCTAAACACATACAAATTTATGCTAAGTACTTTTCAACAAGCACTGAAATGTGCTTCCTTACAAGTCTCAGAAACATTAAATTTGTTGCCAACCGAAGGATTACTTCCCTCCAAACACATACAAATTTATGCTAAGCACTTTTCAACAAGCACTGAAATGTACTTACATCATCAAACTATATCCGGATCTGAATTATGTGATTTAAACGAAATCCATATCTACGTCACTCGGGGTTTATAAATTTAGATTTTATAAAAAGCAGACTTGTAGCAGACACAACGAGTTTTCACCTATTTTCTATACCTACGCTAGTTTCATACTAAGGCGACCAAATTCATTATCCACAAAACACTAAATATTTTTAAAGTCTTCATCAAACGTTAGATTTATAGTGTTGGCTGAGCAAACATTTTTCAATTTAAGTCTTAAAATTTCTATTTTATTATTTCAGGGTGCAATGCTCTTAATGCTTGGAATTGAAAGAGGAAAAAATATACTAATGTTTTTTGAAAAATAAATTGTTAGGTAGAGTAAAAGATCCTTACTATCATGTTTCATTTTCGAATGATCATACACGGACAAGGCTGAATCTCTTAAAATTTTTTTATGAACTCCATGCAATAACTGTAAAGTTTTTAACTTCCTGAGGCAAGTAGTGTTTTTATTTGCAAAGATTTCGCATTCCTTTTTAAGTGTCTTTTTATGTCTTTATTCCAGTATACTTCAAATAATTTATACAAAGATTACCCCGCCCTAGTGTAGGCTGTGCAGGAAAAATGTGATACATCCTGCTCCAGATTGAACAATACTTATTTTACAATCGTTTTCTTTCTCTTTTCTTTTTCAGAGATGGGAAACAACAAGCAACATTTTTTCACTGAACGACGACAATAAGTATAAGGGGTCTATTCTGGTACCCCGGTTGGGTTGGGTTCTGTACGTTAACAACGGAGTCCAACTCAACTCCCAACAAAACCGGGGGTACCAGGATAGACCCCTAATTCTTTAATAAGCAGTTCGTGAAAAAGTCCTCGCAATGAGACACGAATATCGGCATTATTTATCAAGTCTTTTAAAATCATTGGCTGCCATCCACTAGGCCAGTTTTTCTATATAAGGTCCAAATTTCGCACTCTTTAATAACGTGAAGAACAGATCTCGTTTCTTGGCCGCATGAACATAGCGACGTTTTTTCAAAGAATCTAGCCTGATGTTCTCTACAAACTCCATGCGCCGTCAAAATTTGATTTATGTAGAAATCGCCATATAGTCTATCCACATTAACTTTCTCTATTAGGTTTTTGGTCCATCGCGCCTTTTTTGAGTCATTCCAAAGATTTTGCCACAGGTCCTTTATAATTTTATTTCCTTCATTTCTTATCTGGCTTCTAGAGGGAACAAAACTAATTGTTTCATCTGAAATCAATGCTCCTCCTTGGCCAGATAGATGGGCAGCACGTTCATTCCCAAAGTTCCCCATGCTTGCTTTAATTCAAGTCAAGGTTATTTTGCCCTTGTATTCATTTATATAAATATTAATAATTCATTCGTCAAATAATTTATCTTGGAATCTTTGAAAATTAATTTTCGATTCCCCATTTAAATTTCTCAACTTTGTTTAAACACCATTACAGTAGGGTCCCACTAATCCGGACTAGGTCGGTTCACCGAAAGTTCAAATTAAAAAGAAGTTGCCTTAAAATTCATGCAATACAAGTTTTAGATGGGTAAAACTATAGAAATCGATGTTTTTTTCATTAATACATAAAACTTTTCCTACCTTTTCCGTCCGTATTAACCAGATGTCTTGACAAACGGGGTCCAGACTATCGGGATTCTACTGTATTTGATTAGAAAATTTCACTTTTCTATTGTCTTTATTTTGTGTTTACTAATGCTGCAAGGCTAACAAGAGTAATCATATTTAGACATTTATTTCCAAAAGTAGGATTTATTAAACACCTAATAATTCAAGGCATTTGTAAAAGATTTCAAAGTATGATGGAAAACTTTTTAATAATAATGAAACTTAGATTAAAAAAGCGTGCTAAGAGAGAACATAAAATGAAATTAACATTTAAGAAAATAGCTACTCTATTTCTATTATTTGTGTTGCTCTATTATTATATGCTCTTTAATTATACAGAGTGTATTTGATTTGTTAGACACATTTCAAAAATTAATTAAAAAACACTACGGTTACAGCTACGGTTTTTCTTTTAAATGAGAGCGCATTTTTAAAAAGTTTTTTCACAAATGGGAGCAGTTCCATTACGACGTTCTAAATTTGCTACAGGGAGAGATTTCCGTTCGCAATGGCTACCGATCAGCAGCAGCCTATGAGTGTTTTCTGGTTTACTTTTTTAGTTTATCTTGAATATCTCGACAACTTTTCAGTTTTCGAATTGCAATTGATTTAACAAATTAAAGAGCGTAAAATTCCCTACAGATACATGATTTTATTTTTCTTCTAGTTTCGAAAATAATGGGTCTCAAAAATGAGAGATGTCCAATAATTTACGACCACCTAGACTACCGTAACGACGCGTTACATATCTGAAAAAAACTTTTTAAAATGCACTTCAATTAAAAGAAACTTCGTAGCTGTAACATTATTAGTTATTTGTATTAATTTTTGAAATGTGTCCAACAATTATCGGACACCCTGTATATGCATTGAAACTTCGATTGAAGAATTTTTGTAAATATTTGGGACAAATTTGAAGTAACTTTTTGAAAACTATCTCATATATGATTATGAAAACTATCTCCTATGCATTGAAGCTTCGATTGAAGAATTTTTATAAATATTTGGAGCAAACTTGCAGTAAAGTTTTGAAAACTATCTCATATATGATTATAGAGATGAGTCTATTATTTATGTAAATATGGATTTAGCTTGGTTTTTTTATGGTCGAAAGCAACATCATCAACAGAAGGTCACCAACAAAAGGTTAAAGTCATATAAATGTAAAAATATACAAATATGGATTTTTTATATATATAAATATGGGAAGTTATTTTATATCATTAAATTCGGTAATTGTAACTGAAGTTAAGTGTTATACTTGCTGAATGAATTGTTATTATTGATTATTATTATTGCTGATTGAATTGTAATTAACAAAAACTAATATTAACAAATTTTGATCATTTCAAAAATAAAGAAGTAAAGAAAAAAGAAAAAATCCTTTAATCTAAAAAATGGAACAAAATAAAATAATGGATAGTATTTTAAAAACAAAATGACATTTTTGAAGTCCACCTTTTTATAAACTTCATAGTCTTATTCTATAATCTTTTGTAAACAATATTAGAAGTTACACCAGTGCCGAATTTCAGCATGAAAGTTTCGAATTTCCTGTTGTTTATTTCCATTTTAACCATGATCTTTTGATCTTTAGATGAAAGAAAAGGTCATGAAATATTCGAGAACTTTATCAGAAAGGCGCCTTTTTTGTAAAAAATCGGTTTTCGCTTTATTATCGAGATGACGCGAGTTTTCGTTGAAACAATCGTCTATAACCGATAAAACTTTCCGAGGCTTTTTTGTTGTTCACGAATAAAAAAACAAGAACAGGGATGGAATGATGTGTAATGTTGTTACGCTTAAAATGTTTGCTTTCGAAACAAAATAATAATTCATTACCGCCACGCCATTGTTGATTTGCTCATATAAATTTATTAAATAAACGATACAGTTTTAATACAGGGTGTCCAACAAAGGACTCCCTGATTTTAAAATTAAATAAC